>JASGCC010002991.1:0-25802 GCA_030067915.1 Hydractinia echinata | reverse complement strand
ATTTAGCGATATCTTTCTGATATTACTAGGTTGCGTCGCTTTTAACAGTGAAACGATTGACTGTGGGACTTAATTGAACTGACTTTGGACTTTGACCTTATAAATGTGATAAATGAGACAATTGTACTCCAAGAAATAACATTCTTCTTAATTTGACATGATTGCTTGAACTCAGCAGTTACACTGGGCGCTGTGGCAGCGCTTTATTTAAAAATGTAGATAAATAAGTCATTTTGTACTGTGGGACCAATCCTAGCCGTTAGCGCGCGCTGAAGAAATAGAAACATTTTTAAAAACTACATTTCATTGACTTTCTAACGGTATCAATCCGTTTGAGTTACAACGGTTGCGTCACATATTCGTACCAACATGTATTTAGCTATATTTTTCTGATATTACTAGGTTGCATCGCTTTTAACAGTGAAACGATTGACTGTGGGACTTAATTGAACTGAGTTTGGACTTTGACCTTATAAATGTGATAAATGAGACAATTGTACTCCAAGAAATATCATTCTTCTTAATTTGACATGATTGCTTGAACTCAGCATTTACACTGGGCGCTGTGGCAGCGCTTTATTTAAAAATGTAGATAAATAAGTCATTTTGTACTGTGGGACCAATCCTAGCCGTTAGCGCGCGCTGAAGAAATAGAAACATTTTTAAAAACTACATTTCATTGACTTTCTAACGGTATCAATCCGTTTGAGTTACAACGGTTGCGTCACATATTCGTACCAACATGTATTTAGCGATATTTTTCTGATATTACTAGGTTGCATCGCTTTTAACAGTGAAACGATTGACTGTGGGACTTAATTGAACTGATTTTGGACTTTGACCTTATAAATGTGATAAATGAGACAATTGTACTCCAAGAAATAACATTCTTCTTAATTTGACATGATTGCTTGAACTCAGCAGTTACACTGGGCGCTGTGGCAGCGCTTTATTTAAAAATTTAGATAAATAAGTCATTTTGTACTGTGGGACCAATCCTAGCCGTTAGCGCGCGCTGAAGAAATAGAGACATTTTCAAAAACTACATTTCATTGACTTTCTAACGGTATCAATCCGTTTGAGTTACAACGGTTGCGTCACATATTCGTACCAACATGTATTTAGCGATATTTTTCTGATATTACTAGGTTGCATCGCTTTTAACAGTGAAACGATTGACTGTGGGACTTAATTGAACTGATTTTGGACTTTGACCTTATAAATGTGATAAATGAGACAATTGTACTCCAAGAAATAACATTCTTCTTAATTTGACATGATTGCTTGAACTCAGCATTACACTGGGCGCTGTGGCAGCGCTTTATTTAAAAATTAGATAAATAAGTCATTTTGTACTGTGGGACCAATCCTAGCCGTTAGCGCGCGCTGAAGAAATAGAGACAGTTTCAAAAACTACATTTCATTGACTTTCTAACGGTATCAATCCGTTTGAGTTACAACGGTTGCGTCACATATTCGTACCAACATGTATTTAGCGATATTTTCTGATATTACTAGGTTGCGTCGCTTTTAACAGTGAAACGATTGACTGTGGGACTTAATTGAACTGATTTTGGACTTTGACCTTATAAATGTGATAAATGAGACAATTGTACTCCAAGAAATAACATTCTTCTTAATTTGACATGATTGCTTGAACTCAGCATTACACTGGGCGCTGTGGCAGCGCTTTATTTAAAAATGTAGATAAATAAGTCATTTTGTACTGTGGGACCAATCCTAGCCGTTAGCGCGCGCTGAAGAAATAGAACATTTTCAAAAACTACATTTCATTGACTTTCTAACGGTATCAATCCGTTTGAGTTACAACGGTTGCGTCACATATTCGTACCAACATGTATTTAGCGATATTTTTCTGATATTACTAGGTTGCATCGCTTTTAACAGTGAAACGATTGACTGTGGGACTTAATTGAACTGATTTTGGACTTTGACCTTATAAATGTGATAAATGAGACAATTGTACTCCAAGAAATAACATTCTTCTTAATTTGACATGATTGCTCGAACTCAGCAGTTACACTGGGCGCTGTGGCAGCGCTTTATTTAAAAATTTAGATAAATAAGTCATTTTGTACTGTGGGACCAATCCTAGCCGTTAGCGCGCGCTGAAGAAATAGAGACATTTTCAAAAACTACATTTCATTGACTTTCTAACGGTATCAATCCGTTTGAGTTACAACGGTTGCGTCACATATTCGTACCAACATGTATTTAGCGATATTTTTCTGATATTACTAGGTTGCATCGCTTTTAACAGTGAAACGATTGACTGTGGGACTTAATTGAACTGATTTTGGACTTTGACCTTATAAATGTGATAAATGAGACAATTGTACTCCAAGAAATAACATTCTTCTTAATTTGACATGATTGAACTCAGCAGTTACACTGGGCGCTGTGGCAGCGCTTTATTTAAAAATTTAGATAAATAAGTCATTTTGTACTGTGGGACCAATCCTAGCCGTTAGCGCGCGCTGAAGAAATAGAGACAGTTTCAAAAACTACATTTCATTGACTTTCTAACGGTATCAATCCGTTTGAGTTACAACGGTTGCGTCACATATTCGTACCAACATGTATTTAGCGATATTTTTCTGATATTACTAGGTTGCATCGCTTTTAACAGTGAAACGATTGACTGTGGGACTTAATTGAACTGATTTTGGACTTTGACCTTATAAATGTGATAAATGAGACAATTGTACTCCAAGAAATAACATTCTTCTTAATTTGACATGATTGCTTGAACTCAGCAGTTACACTGGGCGCTGTGGCAGCGCTTTATTTAAAAATTTAGATAAATAAGTCATTTTGTACTGTGGGACCAATCCTAGCCGTTAGCGCGCGCTGAAGAAATAGAGACAGTTTCAAAAACTACATTTCATTGACTTTCTAACGGTATCAATCCGTTTGAGTTACAACGGTTGCGTCACATATTCGTACCAACATGTATTTAGCGATATTTTTCTGATATTACTAGGTTGCATCGCTTTTAACAGTGAAACGATTGACTGTGGGACTTAATTGAACTGAGTTTGGACTTTGACCTTATAAATGTGATAAATGAGTCAATTGTACTCCAAGAAATAACATTCTTCTTAACTTGACATGATTGAACTCAGCAGTTACACTGTGCGCTGTGGCAGCGCTTTATTTAAAAATGTAGATAAATAAGTCATTTTGTACTGTGGGACCAATCCTAGCCGTTAGCGCGCGCTGAAGAAATAGAGACATTTTCAAAAACTACATTTCATTGACTTTCTAACGGTATCAATCCGTTTGAGTTACAACGGTTGCGTCACATATTCGTACCAACATGTATTTAGCGATATTTTTCTGATATTACTAGGTTGCATCGCTTTTAACAGTGAAACGATTGACTGTGGGACTTAATTGAACTGATTTTGGACTTTGACCTTATAAATGTGATAAATGAGACAATTGTACTCCAAGAAATAACATTCTTCTTAATTTGACATGATTTGAACTCAGCAGTTACACTGGGCGCTGTGGCAGCGCTTTATTTAAAAATTTAGATAAATAAGTCATTTTGTACTGTGGGACCAATCCTAGCCGTTAGCGCGCGCTGAAGAAATAGAGACATTTTCAAAAACTACATTTCATTGACTTTCTAACGGTATCAATCCGTTTGAGTTACAACGGTTGCGTCACATATTCGTACCAACATGTATTTAGCGATATTTTTCTGATATTACTAGGTTGCATCGCTTTTAACAGTGAAACGATTGACTGTGGGACTTAATTGAACTGATTTTGGACTTTGACCTTATAAATGTGATAAATGAGACAATTGTACTCCAAGAAATAACATTCTTCTTAATTTGACATGATTGCTGAACTCAGCAGTTACACTGGGCGCTGTGGCAGCGCTTTATTTAAAAATTTAGATAAATAAGTCATTTTGTACTGTGGGACCAATCCTAGCCGTTAGCGCGCGCTGAAGAAATAGAGACAGTTTCAAAAACTACATTTCATTGACTTTCTAACGGTATCAATCCGTTTGAGTTACAACGGTTGCGTCACATATTCGTACCAACATGTATTTAGCGATATTTTTCTGATATTACTAGGTTGCATCGCTTTTAACAGTGAAACGATTGACTGTGGGACTTAATTGAACTGATTTTGGACTTTGACCTTATAAATGTGATAAATGAGACAATTGTACTCCAAGAAATAACATTCTTCTTAATTTGACATGATTGCTTGAACTCAGCAGTTACACTGGGCGCTGTGGCAGCGCTTTATTTAAAAATTTAGATAAATAAGTCATTTTGTACTGTGGGACCAATCCTAGCCGTTAGCGCGCGCTGAAGAAATAGAGACATTTTCAAAAACTACATTTCATTGACTTTCTAACGGTATCAATCCGTTTGAGTTACAACGGTTGCGTCACATATTCGTACCAACATGTATTTAGCGATATTTTTCTGATATTACTAGGTTGCATCGCTTTTAACAGTGAAACGATTGACTGTGGGACTTAATTGAACTGATTTTGGACTTTGACCTTATAAATGTGATAAATGAGACAATTGTACTCCAAGAAATAACATTCTTCTTAATTTGACATGATTGCTGAACTCAGCAGTTACACTGGGCGCTGTGGCAGCGCTTTATTTAAAAATTTAGATAAATAAGTCATTTTGTACTGTGGGACCAATCCTAGCCGTTAGCGCGCGCTGAAGAAATAGAGACAGTTTCAAAAACTACATTTCATTGACTTTCTAACGGTATCAATCCGTTTGAGTTACAACGGTTGCGTCACATATTCGTACCAACATGTATTTAGCGATATTTTTCTGATATTACTAGGTTGCATCGCTTTTAACAGTGAAACGATTGACTGTGGGACTTAATTGAACTGATTTTGGACTTTGACCTTATAAATGTGATAAATGAGACAATTGTACTCCAAGAAATAACATTCTTCTTAATTTGACATGATTGCTTGAACTCAGCAGTTACACTGGGCGCTGTGGCAGCGCTTTATTTAAAAATTTAGATAAATAAGTCATTTTGTACTGTGGGACCAATCCTAGCCGTTAGCGCGCGCTGAAGAAATAGAGACATTTTAAAAACTACATTTCATTGACTTTCTAACGGTATCAATCCGTTTGAGTTACAACGGTTGCGTCACATATTCGTACCAACATGTATTTAGCGATATTTTTCTGATATTACTAGGTTGCATCGCTTTTAACAGTGAAACGATTGACTGTGGGACTTAATTGAACTGATTTTGGACTTTGACCTTATAAATGTGATAAATGAGACAATTGTACTCCAAGAAATAACATTCTTCTTAATTTGACATGATTGCTTGAACTCAGCAGTTACACTGGGCGCTGTGGCAGCGCTTTATTTAAAAATTAGATAAATAAGTCATTTTGTACTGTGGGACCAATCCTAGCCGTTAGCGCGCGCTGAAGAAATAGAGACATTTTCAAAAACTACATTTCATTGACTTTCTAACGGTATCAATCCGTTTGAGTTACAACGGTTGCGTCACATATTCGTACCAACATGTATTTAGCGATATTTTTCTGATATTACTAGGTTGCATCGCTTTTAACAGTGAAACGATTGACTGTGGGACTTAATTGAACTGATTTTGGACTTTGACCTTATAAATGTGATAAATGAGACAATTGTACTCCAAGAAATAACATTCTTCTTAATTTGACATGATTGCTTGAACTCAGCAGTTACACTGGGCGCTGTGGCAGCGCTTTATTTAAAAATTTAGATAAATAAGTCATTTTGTACTGTGGGACCAATCCTAGCCGTTAGCGCGCGCTGAAGAAATAGAGACAGTTTCAAAAACTACATTTCATTGACTTTCTAACGGTATCAATCCGTTTGAGTTACAACGGTTGCGTCACATATTCGTACCAACATGTATTTAGCGATATTTTTCTGATATTACTAGGTTGCATCGCTTTTAACAGTGAAACGATTGACTGTGGGACTTAATTGAACTGATTTTGGACTTTGACCTTATAAATGTGATAAATGAGACAATTGTACTCCAAGAAATAACATTCTTCTTAATTTGACATGATTGCTTGAACTCAGCAGTTACACTGGGCGCTGTGGCAGCGCTTTATTTAAAAATTTAGATAAATAAGTCATTTTGTACTGTGGGACCAATCCTAGCCGTTAGCGCGCGCTGAAGAAATAGAGACATTTTCAAAAACTACATTTCATTGACTTTCTAACGGTATCAATCCGTTTGAGTTACAACGGTTGCGTCACATATTCGTACCAACATGTATTTAGCGATATTTTTCTGATATTACTAGGTTGCATCGCTTTTAACAGTGAAACGATTGACTGTGGGACTTAATTGAACTGATTTTGGACTTTGACCTTATAAATGTGATAAATGAGACAATTGTACTCCAAGAAATAACATTCTTCTTAATTTGACATGATTGCTTGAACTCAGCAGTTACACTGGGCGCTGTGGCAGCGCTTTATTTAAAAATTTAGATAAATAAGTCATTTTGTACTGTGGGACCAATCCTAGCCGTTAGCGCGCGCTGAAGAAATAGAGACAGTTTCAAAAACTACATTTCATTGACTTTCTAACGGTATCAATCCGTTTGAGTTACAACGGTTGCGTCACATATTCGTACCAACATGTATTTAGCGATATTTTTCTGATATTACTAGGTTGCATCGCTTTTAACAGTGAAACGATTGACTGTGGGACTTAATTGAACTGATTTTGGACTTTGACCTTATAAATGTGATAAATGAGACAATTGTACTCCAAGAAATAACATTCTTCTTAATTTGACATGATTGCTTGAACTCAGCAGTTACACTGGGCGCTGTGGCAGCGCTTTATTTAAAAATTTAGATAAATAAGTCATTTTGTACTGTGGGACCAATCCTAGCCGTTAGCGCGCGCTGAAGAAATAGAGACAGTTTCAAAAACTACATTTCATTGACTTTCTAACGGTATCAATCCGTTTGAGTTACAACGGTTGCGTCACATATTCGTACCAACATGTATTTAGCGATATTTTTCTGATATTACTAGGTTGCATCGCTTTTAACAGTGAAACGATTGACTGTGGGACTTAATTGAACTGATTTTGGACTTTGACCTTATAAATGTGATAAATGAGACAATTGTACTCCAAGAAATAACATTCTTCTTAATTTGACATGATTGCTTGAACTCAGCAGTTACACTGGGCGCTGTGGCAGCGCTTTATTTAAAAATTTAGATAAATAAGTCATTTTGTACTGTGGGACCAATCCTAGCCGTTAGCGCGCGCTGAAGAAATAGAGACAGTTTCAAAAACTACATTTCATTGACTTTCTAACGGTATCAATCCGTTTGAGTTACAACGGTTGCGTCACATATTCGTACCAACATGTATTTAGCGATATTTTTCTGATATTACTAGGTTGCATCGCTTTTAACAGTGAAACGATTGACTGTGGGACTTAATTGAACTGATTTTGGACTTTGACCTTATAAATGTGATAAATGAGACAATTGTACTCCAAGAAATAACATTCTTCTTAATTTGACATGATTGCTGAACTCAGCATTACACTGGGCGCTGTGGCAGCGCTTTATTTAAAAATTTAGATAAATAAGTCATTTTGTACTGTGGGACCAATCCTAGCCGTTAGCGCGCGCTGAAGAAATAGAGACAGTTTCAAAAACTACATTTCATTGACTTTCTAACGGTATCAATCCGTTTGAGTTACAACGGTTGCGTCACATATTCGTACCAACATGTATTTAGCGATATTTTTCTGATATTACTAGGTTGCATCGCTTTTAACAGTGAAACGATTGACTGTGGGACTTAATTGAACTGATTTTGGACTTTGACCTTATAAATGTGATAAATGAGACAATTGTACTCCAAGAAATAACATTCTTCTTAATTTGACATGATTGCTGAACTCAGCAGTTACACTGGGCGCTGTGGCAGCGCTTTATTTAAAAATTTAGATAAATAAGTCATTTTGTACTGTGGGACCAATCCTAGCCGTTAGCGCGCGCTGAAGAAATAGAGACAGTTTCAAAAACTACATTTCATTGACTTTCTAACGGTATCAATCCGTTTGAGTTACAACGGTTGCGTCACATATTCGTACCAACATGTATTTAGCGATATTTTTCTGATATTACTAGGTTGCATCGCTTTTAACAGTGAAACGATTGACTGTGGGACTTAATTGAACTGATTTTGGACTTTGACCTTATAAATGTGATAAATGAGACAATTGTACTCCAAGAAATAACATTCTTCTTAATTTGACATGATTGCTGAACTCAGCATTACACTGGGCGCTGTGGCAGCGCTTTATTTAAAAATTTAGATAAATAAGTCATTTTGTACTGTGGGACCAATCCTAGCCGTTAGCGCGCGCTGAAGAAATAGAGACAGTTTCAAAAACTACATTTCATTGACTTTCTAACGGTATCAATCCGTTTG
Organism: Hydractinia echinata; assembly: GCA_030067915.1. Taxonomy (NCBI): domain Eukaryota; kingdom Metazoa; phylum Cnidaria; class Hydrozoa; order Anthoathecata; family Hydractiniidae; genus Hydractinia; species Hydractinia echinata. The sequence continues at coordinate 17,286 of JASGCC010002991.1, read as the reverse complement.
AGTTACAACGGTTGCGTCACATATTCGTACCAACATGTATTTAGCGATATTTTTCTGATATTACTAGGTTGCATCGCTTTTAACAGTGAAACGATTGACTGTGGGACTTAATTGAACTGATTTTGGACTTTGACCTTATAAATGTGATAAATGAGACAATTGTACTCCAAGAAATAACATTCTTCTTAATTTGACATGATTGCTGAACTCAGCATTACACTGGGCGCTGTGGCAGCGCTTTATTTAAAAATTTAGATAAATAAGTCATTTTTACTGTGGGACCAATCCTAGCCGTTAGCGCGCGCTGAAGAAATAGAGACATTTTCAAAAACTACATTTCATTGACTTTCTAACGGTATCAATCCGTTTGAGTTACAACGGTTGCGTCACATATTCGTACCAACATGTATTTAGCGATATTTTTCTGATATTACTAGGTTGCATCGCTTTTAACAGTGAAACGATTGACTGTGGGACTTAATTGAACTGATTTTGGACTTTGACCTTATAAATGTGATAAATGAGACAATTGTACTCCAAGAAATAACATTCTTCTTAATTTGACATGATTTGAACTCAGCAGTTACACTGGGCGCTGTGGCAGCGCTTTATTTAAAAATTTAGATAAATAAGTCATTTTTACTGTGGGACCAATCCTAGCCGTTAGCGCGCGCTGAAGAAATAGAGACAGTTTCAAAAACTACATTTCATTGACTTTCTAACGGTATCAATCCGTTTGAGTTACAACGGTTGCGTCACATATTCGTACCAACATGTATTTAGCGATATTTTTCTGATATTACTAGGTTGCATCGCTTTTAACAGTGAAACGATTGACTGTGGGACTTAATTGAACTGATTTTGGACTTTGACCTTATAAATGTGATAAATGAGACAATTGTACTCCAAGAAATAACATTCTTCTTAATTTGACATGATTGCTGAACTCAGCATTACACTGGGCGCTGTGGTAGCGCTTTATTTAAAAATTTAGATAAATAAGTCATTTTTACTGTGGGACCAATCCTAGCCGTTAGCGCGCGCTGAAGAAATAGAGACAGTTTCAAAAACTACATTTCATTGACTTTCTAACGGTATCAATCCGTTTGAGTTACAACGGTTGCGTCACATATTCGTACCAACATGTATTTAGCGATATTTTTCTGATATTACTAGGTTGCATCGCTTTTAACAGTGAAACGATTGACTGTGGGACTTAATTGAACTGATTTTGGACTTTGACCTTATAAATGTGATAAATGAGACAATTGTACTCCAAGAAATAACATTCTTCTTAATTTGACATGATTTGAACTCAGCATTACACTGGGCGCTGTGGTAGCGCTTTATTTAAAAATTTAGATAAATAAGTCATTTTGTACTGTGGGACCAATCCTAGCCGTTAGCGCGCGCTGAAGAAATAGAGACAGTTTCAAAAACTACATTTCATTGACTTTCTAACGGTATCAATCCGTTTGAGTTACAACGGTTGCGTCACATATTCGTACCAACATGTATTTAGCGATATTTTTCTGATATTACTAGGTTGCATCGCTTTTAACAGTGAAACGATTGACTGTGGGACTTAATTGAACTGATTTTGGACTTTGACCTTATAAATGTGATAAATGAGACAATTGTACTCCAAGAAATAACATTCTTCTTAATTTGACATGATTGCTGAACTCAGCAGTTACACTGGGCGCTGTGGCAGCGCTTTATTTAAAAATTTAGATAAATAAGTCATTTTGTACTGTGGGACCAATCCTAGCCGTTAGCGCGCGCTGAAGAAATAGAGACAGTTTCAAAAACTACATTTCATTGACTTTCTAACGGTATCAATCCGTTTGAGTTACAACGGTTGCGTCACATATTCGTACCAACATGTATTTAGCGATATTTTTCTGATATTACTAGGTTGCATCGCTTTTAACAGTGAAACGATTGACTGTGGGACTTAATTGAACTGATTTTGGACTTTGACCTTATAAATGTGATAAATGAGACAATTGTACTCCAAGAAATAACATTCTTCTTAATTTGACATGATTGCTGAACTCAGCATTACACTGGGCGCTGTGGCAGCGCTTTATTTAAAAATTTAGATAAATAAGTCATTTTTACTGTGGGACCAATCCTAGCCGTTAGCGCGCGCTGAAGAAATAGAGACAGTTTCAAAAACTACATTTCATTGACTTTCTAACGGTATCAATCCGTTTGAGTTACAACGGTTGCGTCACATATTCGTACCAACATGTATTTAGCGATATTTTTCTGATATTACTAGGTTGCATCGCTTTTAACAGTGAAACGATTGACTGTGGGACTTAATTGAACTGATTTTGGACTTTGACCTTATAAATGTGATAAATGAGACAATTGTACTCCAAGAAATAACATTCTTCTTAATTTGACATGATTGCTGAACTCAGCAGTTACACTGGGCGCTGTGGTAGCGCTTTATTTAAAAATTTAGATAAATAAGTCATTTTTACTGTGGGACCAATCCTAGCCGTTAGCGCGCGCTGAAGAAATAGAGACAGTTTCAAAAACTACATTTCATTGACTTTCTAACGGTATCAATCCGTTTGAGTTACAACGGTTGCGTCACATATTCGTACCAACATGTATTTAGCGATATTTTTCTGATATTACTAGGTTGCATCGCTTTTAACAGTGAAACGATTGACTGTGGGACTTAATTGAACTGATTTTGGACTTTGACCTTATAAATGTGATAAATGAGACAATTGTACTCCAAGAAATAACATTCTTCTTAATTTGACATGATTGAACTCAGCAGTTACACTGGGCGCTGTGGCAGCGCTTTATTTAAAAATTTAGATAAATAAGTCATTTTGTACTGTGGGACCAATCCTAGCCGTTAGCGCGCGCTGAAGAAATAGAGACAGTTTCAAAAACTACATTTCATTGACTTTCTAACGGTATCAATCCGTTTGAGTTACAACGGTTGCGTCACATATTCGTACCAACATGTATTTAGCGATATTTTTCTGATATTACTAGGTTGCATCGCTTTTAACAGTGAAACGATTGACTGTGGGACTTAATTGAACTGATTTTGGACTTTGACCTTATAAATGTGATAAATGAGACAATTGTACTCCAAGAAATAACATTCTTCTTAATTTGACATGATTGCTGAACTCAGCATTACACTGGGCGCTGTGGCAGCGCTTTATTTAAAAATTTAGATAAATAAGTCATTTTGTACTGTGGGACCAATCCTAGCCGTTAGCGCGCGCTGAAGAAATAGAGACAGTTTCAAAAACTACATTTCATTGACTTTCTAACGGTATCAATCCGTTTGAGTTACAACGGTTGCGTCACATATTCGTACCAACATGTATTTAGCGATATTTTTCTGATATTACTAGGTTGCATCGCTTTTAACAGTGAAACGATTGACTGTGGGACTTAATTGAACTGATTTTGGACTTTGACCTTATAAATGTGATAAATGAGACAATTGTACTCCAAGAAATAACATTCTTCTTAATTTGACATGATTGCTGAACTCAGCAGTTACACTGGGCGCTGTGGCAGCGCTTTATTTAAAAATTTAGATAAATAAGTCATTTTTACTGTGGGACCAATCCTAGCCGTTAGCGCGCGCTGAAGAAATAGAGACAGTTTCAAAAACTACATTTCATTGACTTTCTAACGGTATCAATCCGTTTGAGTTACAACGGTTGCGTCACATATTCGTACCAACATGTATTTAGCGATATTTTTCTGATATTACTAGGTTGCATCGCTTTTAACAGTGAAACGATTGACTGTGGGACTTAATTGAACTGATTTTGGACTTTGACCTTATAAATGTGATAAATGAGACAATTGACTCCAAGAAATAACATTCTTCTTAATTTGACATGATTGCTGGAACTCAGCATTACACTGGGCGCTGTGGTAGCGCTTTATTTAAAAATTTAGATAAATAAGTCATTTTTACTGTGGGACCAATCCTAGCCGTTAGCGCGCGCTGAAGAAATAGAGACAGTTTCAAAAACTACATTTCATTGACTTTCTAACGGTATCAATCCGTTTGAGTTACAACGGTTGCGTCACATATTCGTACCAACATGTATTTAGCGATATTTTTCTGATATTACTAGGTTGCATCGCTTTTAACAGTGAAACGATTGACTGTGGGACTTAATTGAACTGATTTTGGACTTTGACCTTATAAATGTGATAAATGAGACAATTGTACTCCAAGAAATAACATTCTTCTTAATTTGACATGATTGCTGAACTCAGCATTACACTGGGCGCTGTGGTAGCGCTTTATTTAAAAATTTAGATAAATAAGTCATTTTTACTGTGGGACCAATCCTAGCCGTTAGCGCGCGCTGAAGAAATAGAGACAGTTTCAAAAACTACATTTCATTGACTTTCTAACGGTATCAATCCGTTTGAGTTACAACGGTTGCGTCACATATTCGTACCAACATGTATTTAGCGATATTTTTCTGATATTACTAGGTTGCATCGCTTTTAACAGTGAAACGATTGACTGTGGGACTTAATTGAACTGATTTTGGACTTTGACCTTATAAATGTGATAAATGAGACAATTGACTCCAAGAAATAACATTCTTCTTAATTTGACATGATTGCTGAACTCAGCATTACACTGGGCGCTGTGGTAGCGCTTTATTTAAAAATTTAGATAAATAAGTCATTTTTACTGTGGGACCAATCCTAGCCGTTAGCGCGCGCTGAAGAAATAGAGACAGTTTCAAAAACTACATTTCATTGACTTTCTAACGGTATCAATCCGTTTGAGTTACAACGGTTGCGTCACATATTCGTACCAACATGTATTTAGCGATATTTTTCTGATATTACTAGGTTGCATCGCTTTTAACAGTGAAACGATTGACTGTGGGACTTAATTGAACTGATTTTGGACTTTGACCTTATAAATGTGATAAATGAGACAATTGTACTCCAAGAAATAACATTCTTCTTAATTTGACATGATTGCTGAACTCAGCAGTTACACTGGGCGCTGTGGTAGCGCTTTATTTAAAAATTTAGATAAATAAGTCATTTTTACTGTGGGACCAATCCTAGCCGTTAGCGCGCGCTGAAGAAATAGAGACAGTTTCAAAAACTACATTTCATTGACTTTCTAACGGTATCAATCCGTTTGAGTTACAACGGTTGCGTCACATATTCGTACCAACATGTATTTAGCGATATTTTTCTGATATTACTAGGTTGCATCGCTTTTAACAGTGAAACGATTGACTGTGGGACTTAATTGAACTGATTTTGGACTTTGACCTTATAAATGTGATAAATGAGACAATTGACTCCAAGAAATAACATTCTTCTTAATTTGACATGATTGCTGAACTCAGCAGCATTACACTGGGCGCTGTGGTAGCGCTTTATTTAAAAATTTAGATAAATAAGTCATTTTTACTGTGGGACCAATCCTAGCCGTTAGCGCGCGCTGAAGAAATAGAGACAGTTTCAAAAACTACATTTCATTGACTTTCTAACGGTATCAATCCGTTTGAGTTACAACGGTTGCGTCACATATTCGTACCAACATGTATTTAGCGATATTTTTCTGATATTACTAGGTTGCATCGCTTTTAACAGTGAAACGATTGACTGTGGGACTTAATTGAACTGATTTTGGACTTTGACCTTATAAATGTGATAAATGAGACAATTGTACTCCAAGAAATAACATTCTTCTTAATTTGACATGATTGCTGGAACTCAGCGTTACACTGGGCGCTGTGGTAGCGCTTTATTTAAAAATTTAGATAAATAAGTCATTTTTACTGTGGGACCAATCCTAGCCGTTAGCGCGCGCTGAAGAAATAGAGACAGTTTCAAAAACTACATTTCATTGACTTTCTAACGGTATCAATCCGTTTGAGTTACAACGGTTGCGTCACATATTCGTACCAACATGTATTTAGCGATATTTTTCTGATATTACTAGGTTGCATCGCTTTTAACAGTGAAACGATTGACTGTGGGACTTAATTGAACTGATTTTGGACTTTGACCTTATAAATGTGATAAATGAGACAATTGACTCCAAGAAATAACATTCTTCTTAATTTGACATGATTGCTGGAACTCAGCATTACACTGGGCGCTGTGGTAGCGCTTTATTTAAAAATTTAGATAAATAAGTCATTTTTACTGTGGGACCAATCCTAGCCGTTAGCGCGCGCTGAAGAAATAGAGACAGTTTCAAAAACTACATTTCATTGACTTTCTAACGGTATCAATCCGTTTGAGTTACAACGGTTGCGTCACATATTCGTACCAACATGTATTTAGCGATATTTTTCTGATATTACTAGGTTGCATCGCTTTTAACAGTGAAACGATTGACTGTGGGACTTAATTGAACTGATTTTGGACTTTGACCTTATAAATGTGATAAATGAGACAATTGACTCCAAGAAATAACATTCTTCTTAATTTGACATGATTGCTGGAACTCAGCATTACACTGGGCGCTGTGGTAGCGCTTTATTTAAAAATTTAGATAAATAAGTCATTTTTACTGTGGGACCAATCCTAGCCGTTAGCGCGCGCTGAAGAAATAGAGACAGTTTCAAAAACTACATTTCATTGACTTTCTAACGGTATCAATCCGTTTGAGTTACAACGGTTGCGTCACATATTCGTACCAACATGTATTTAGCGATATTTTTCTGATATTACTAGGTTGCATCGCTTTTAACAGTGAAACGATTGACTGTGGGACTTAATTGAACTGATTTTGGACTTTGACCTTATAAATGTGATAAATGAGACAATTGACTCCAAGAAATAACATTCTTCTTAATTTGACATGATTGCTGGAACTCAGCATTACACTGGGCGCTGTGGTAGCGCTTTATTTAAAAATTTAGATAAATAAGTCATTTTTACTGTGGGACCAATCCTAGCCGTTAGCGCGCGCTGAAGAAATAGAGACAGTTTCAAAAACTACATTTCATTGACTTTCTAACGGTATCAATCCGTTTGAGTTACAACGGTTGCGTCACATATTCGTACCAACATGTATTTAGCGATATTTTTCTGATATTACTAGGTTGCATCGCTTTTAACAGTGAAACGATTGACTGTGGGACTTAATTGAACTGATTTTGGACTTTGACCTTATAAATGTGATAAATGAGACAATTGACTCCAAGAAATAACATTCTTCTTAATTTGACATGATTGCTGGAACTCAGCATTACACTGGGCGCTGTGGTAGCGCTTTATTTAAAAATTTAGATAAATAAGTCATTTTTACTGTGGGACCAATCCTAGCCGTTAGCGCGCGCTGAAGAAATAGAGACAGTTTCAAAAACTACATTTCATTGACTTTCTAACGGTATCAATCCGTTTGAGTTACAACGGTTGCGTCACATATTCGTACCAACATGTATTTAGCGATATTTTTCTGATATTACTAGGTTGCATCGCTTTTAACAGTGAAACGATTGACTGTGGGACTTAATTGAACTGATTTTGGACTTTGACCTTATAAATGTGATAAATGAGACAATTGACTCCAAGAAATAACATTCTTCTTAATTTGACATGATTGCTGGAACTCAGCATTACACTGGGCGCTGTGGTAGCGCTTTATTTAAAAATTTAGATAAATAAGTCATTTTTACTGTGGGACCAATCCTAGCCGTTAGCGCGCGCTGAAGAAATAGAGACAGTTTCAAAAACTACATTTCATTGACTTTCTAACGGTATCAATCCGTTTGAGTTACAACGGTTGCGTCACATATTCGTACCAACATGTATTTAGCGATATTTTTCTGATATTACTAGGTTGCATCGCTTTTAACAGTGAAACGATTGACTGTGGGACTTAATTGAACTGATTTTGGACTTTGACCTTATAAATGTGATAAATGAGACAATTGACTCCAAGAAATAACATTCTTCTTAATTTGACATGATTGCTGAACTCAGCATTACACTGGGCGCTGTGGTAGCGCTTTATTTAAAAATTTAGATAAATAAGTCATTTTTACTGTGGGACCAATCCTAGCCGTTAGCGCGCGCTGAAGAAATAGAGACAGTTTCAAAAACTACATTTCATTGACTTTCTAACGGTATCAATCCGTTTGAGTTACAACGGTTGCGTCACATATTCGTACCAACATGTATTTAGCGATATTTTTCTGATATTACTAGGTTGCATCGCTTTTAACAGTGAAACGATTGACTGTGGGACTTAATTGAACTGATTTTGGACTTTGACCTTATAAATGTGATAAATGAGACAATTGACTCCAAGAAATAACATTCTTCTTAATTTGACATGATTGCTGGAACTCAGCGATTACACTGGGCGCTGTGGTAGCGCTTTATTTAAAAATTTAGATAAATAAGTCATTTTTACTGTGGGACCAATCCTAGCCGTTAGCGCGCGCTGAAGAAATAGAGACAGTTTCAAAAACTACATTTCATTGACTTTCTAACGGTATCAATCCGTTTGAGTTACAACGGTTGCGTCACATATTCGTACCAACATGTATTTAGCGATATTTTTCTGATATTACTAGGTTGCATCGCTTTTAACAGTGAAACGATTGACTGTGGGACTTAATTGAACTGATTTTGGACTTTGACCTTATAAATGTGATAAATGAGACAATTGACTCCAAGAAATAACATTCTTCTTAATTTGACATGATTGCTGGAACTCAGCATTACACTGGGCGCTGTGGTAGCGCTTTATTTAAAAATTTAGATAAATAAGTCATTTTTACTGTGGGACCAATCCTAGCCGTTAGCGCGCGCTGAAGAAATAGAGACAGTTTCAAAAACTACATTTCATTGACTTTCTAACGGTATCAATCCGTTTGAGTTACAACGGTTGCGTCACATATTCGTACCAACATGTATTTAGCGATATTTTTCTGATATTACTAGGTTGCATCGCTTTTAACAGTGAAACGATTGACTGTGGGACTTAATTGAACTGATTTTGGACTTTGACCTTATAAATGTGATAAATGAGACAATTGACTCCAAGAAATAACATTCTTCTTAATTTGACATGATTGCTGGAACTCAGCATTACACTGGGCGCTGTGGTAGCGCTTTATTTAAAAATTTAGATAAATAAGTCATTTTTACTGTGGGACCAATCCTAGCCGTTAGCGCGCGCTGAAGAAATAGAGACAGTTTCAAAAACTACATTTCATTGACTTTCTAACGGTATCAATCCGTTTGAGTTACAACGGTTGCGTCACATATTCGTACCAACATGTATTTAGCGATATTTTTCTGATATTACTAGGTTGCATCGCTTTTAACAGTGAAACGATTGACTGTGGGACTTAATTGAACTGATTTTGGACTTTGACCTTATAAATGTGATAAATGAGACAATTGACTCCAAGAAATAACATTCTTCTTAATTTGACATGATTGCTGGAACTCAGCATTACACTGGGCGCTGTGGTAGCGCTTTATTTAAAAATTTAGATAAATAAGTCATTTTTACTGTGGGACCAATCCTAGCCGTTAGCGCGCGCTGAAGAAATAGAGACAGTTTCAAAAACTACATTTCATTGACTTTCTAACGGTATCAATCCGTTTGAGTTACAACGGTTGCGTCACATATTCGTACCAACATGTATTTAGCGATATTTTTCTGATATTACTAGGTTGCATCGCTTTTAACAGTGAAACGATTGACTGTGGGACTTAATTGAACTGATTTTGGACTTTGACCTTATAAATGTGATAAATGAGACAATTGACTCCAAGAAATAACATTCTTCTTAATTTGACATGATTGCTGGAACTCAGCATTACACTGGGCGCTGTGGTAGCGCTTTATTTAAAAATTTAGATAAATAAGTCATTTTTACTGTGGGACCAATCCTAGCCGTTAGCGCGCGCTGAAGAAATAGAGACAGTTTCAAAAACTACATTTCATTGACTTTCTAACGGTATCAATCCGTTTGAGTTACAACGGTTGCGTCACATATTCGTACCAACATGTATTTAGCGATATTTTTCTGATATTACTAGGTTGCATCGCTTTTAACAGTGAAACGATTGACTGTGGGACTTAATTGAACTGATTTTGGACTTTGACCTTATAAATGTGATAAATGAGACAATTGACTCCAAGAAATAACATTCTTCTTAATTTGACATGATTGCTGGAACTCAGCATTACACTGGGCGCTGTGGTAGCGCTTTATTTAAAAATTTAGATAAATAAGTCATTTTTACTGTGGGACCAATCCTAGCCGTTAGCGCGCGCTGAAGAAATAGAGACAGTTTCAAAAACTACATTTCATTGACTTTCTAACGGTATCAATCCGTTTGAGTTACAACGGTTGCGTCACATATTCGTACCAACATGTATTTAGCGATATTTTTCTGATATTACTAGGTTGCATCGCTTTTAACAGTGAAACGATTGACTGTGGGACTTAATTGAACTGATTTTGGACTTTGACCTTATAAATGTGATAAATGAGACAATTGACTCCAAGAAATAACATTCTTCTTAATTTGACATGATTGCTGGAACTCAGCATTACACTGGGCGCTGTGGTAGCGCTTTATTTAAAAATTTAGATAAATAAGTCATTTTTACTGTGGGACCAATCCTAGCCGTTAGCGCGCGCTGAAGAAATAGAGACAGTTTCAAAAACTACATTTCATTGACTTTCTAACGGTATCAATCCGTTTGAGTTACAACGGTTGCGTCACATATTCGTACCAACATGTATTTAGCGATATTTTTCTGATATTACTAGGTTGCATCGCTTTTAACAGTGAAACGATTGACTGTGGGACTTAATTGAACTGATTTTGGACTTTGACCTTATAAATGTGATAAATGAGACAATTGACTCCAAGAAATAACATTCTTCTTAATTTGACATGATTGCTGGAACTCAGCATTACACTGGGCGCTGTGGTAGCGCTTTATTTAAAAATTTAGATAAATAAGTCATTTTTACTGTGGGACCAATCCTAGCCGTTAGCGCGCGCTGAAGAAATAGAGACAGTTTCAAAAACTACATTTCATTGACTTTCTAACGGTATCAATCCGTTTGAGTTACAACGGTTGCGTCACATATTCGTACCAACATGTATTTAGCGATATTTTTCTGATATTACTAGGTTGCATCGCTTTTAACAGTGAAACGATTGACTGTGGGACTTAATTGAACTGATTTTGGACTTTGACCTTATAAATGTGATAAATGAGACAATTGACTCCAAGAAATAACATTCTTCTTAATTTGACATGATTGCTGGAACTCAGCATTACACTGGGCGCTGTGGTAGCGCTTTATTTAAAAATTTAGATAAATAAGTCATTTTTACTGTGGGACCAATCCTAGCCGTTAGCGCGCGCTGAAGAAATAGAGACAGTTTCAAAAACTACATTTCATTGACTTTCTAACGGTATCAATCCGTTTGAGTTACAACGGTTGCGTCACATATTCGTACCAACATGTATTTAGCGATATTTTTCTGATATTACTAGGTTGCATCGCTTTTAACAGTGAAACGATTGACTGTGGGACTTAATTGAACTGATTTTGGACTTTGACCTTATAAATGTGATAAATGAGACAATTGTACTCCAAGAAATAACATTCTTCTTAATTTGACATGATTGCTGGAACTCAGCATTACACTGGGCGCTGTGGTAGCGCTTTATTTAAAAATTTAGATAAATAAGTCATTTTTACTGTGGGACCAATCCTAGCCGTTAGCGCGCGCTGAAGAAATAGAGACAGTTTCAAAAACTACATTTCATTGACTTTCTAACGGTATCAATCCGTTTGAGTTACAACGGTTGCGTCACATATTCGTACCAACATGTATTTAGCGATATTTTTCTGATATTACTAGGTTGCATCGCTTTTAACAGTGAAACGATTGACTGTGGGACTTAATTGAACTGATTTTGGACTTTGACCTTATAAATGTGATAAATGAGACAATTGTACTCCAAGAAATAACATTCTTCTTAATTTGACATGATTGCTGAACTCAGCATTACACTGGGCGCTGTGGTAGCGCTTTATTTAAAAATTTAGATAAATAAGTCATTTTTACTGTGGGACCAATCCTAGCCGTTAGCGCGCGCTGAAGAAATAGAGACAGTTTCAAAAACTACATTTCATTGACTTTCTAACGGTATCAATCCGTTTGAGTTACAACGGTTGCGTCACATATTCGTACCAACATGTATTTAGCGATATTTTTCTGATATTACTAGGTTGCATCGCTTTTAACAGTGAAACGATTGACTGTGGGACTTAATTGAACTGATTTTGGACTTTGACCTTATAAATGTGATAAATGAGACAATTGACTCCAAGAAATAACATTCTTCTTAATTTGACATGATTGCTGAACTCAGCATTACACTGGGCGCTGTGGTAGCGCTTTATTTAAAAATTTAGATAAATAAGTCATTTTTACTGTGGGACCAATCCTAGCCGTTAGCGCGCGCTGAAGAAATAGAGACAGTTTCAAAAACTACATTTCATTGACTTTCTAACGGTATCAATCCGTTTGAGTTACAACGGTTGCGTCACATATTCGTACCAACATGTATTTAGCGATATTTTTCTGATATTACTAGGTTGCATCGCTTTTAACAGTGAAACGATTGACTGTGGGACTTAATTGAACTGATTTTGGACTTTGACCTTATAAATGTGATAAATGAGACAATTGTACTCCAAGAAATAACATTCTTCTTAATTTGACATGATTGCTGGAACTCAGCATTACACTGGGCGCTGTGGTAGCGCTTTATTTAAAAATTTAGATAAATAAGTCATTTTTACTGTGGGACCAATCCTAGCCGTTAGCGCGCGCTGAAGAAATAGAGACAGTTTCAAAAACTACATTTCATTGACTTTCTAACGGTATCAATCCGTTTGAGTTACAACGGTTGCGTCACATATTCGTACCAACATGTATTTAGCGATATTTTTCTGATATTACTAGGTTGCATCGCTTTTAACAGTGAAACGATTGACTGTGGGACTTAATTGAACTGATTTTGGACTTTGACCTTATAAATGTGATAAATGAGACAATTGACTCCAAGAAATAACATTCTTCTTAATTTGACATGATTGCTGGAACTCAGCAGTTACACTGGGCGCTGTGGTAGCGCTTTATTTAAAAATTTAGATAAATAAGTCATTTTTACTGTGGGACCAATCCTAGCCGTTAGCGCGCGCTGAAGAAATAGAGACAGTTTCAAAAACTACATTTCATTGACTTTCTAACGGTATCAATCCGTTTGAGTTACAACGGTTGCGTCACATATTCGTACCAACATGTATTTAGCGATATTTTTCTGATATTACTAGGTTGCATCGCTTTTAACAGTGAAACGATTGACTGTGGGACTTAATTGAACTGATTTTGGACTTTGACCTTATAAATGTGATAAATGAGACAATTGACTCCAAGAAATAACATTCTTCTTAATTTGACATGATTGCTGAACTCAGCATTACACTGGGCGCTGTGGTAGCGCTTTATTTAAAAATTTAGATAAATAAGTCATTTTTACTGTGGGACCAATCCTAGCCGTTAGCGCGCGCTGAAGAAATAGAGACAGTTTCAAAAACTACATTTCATTGACTTTCTAACGGTATCAATCCGTTTGAGTTACAACGGTTGCGTCACATATTCGTACCAACATGTATTTAGCGATATTTTTCTGATATTACTAGGTTGCATCGCTTTTAACAGTGAAACGATTGACTGTGGGACTTAATTGAACTGATTTTGGACTTTGACCTTATAAATGTGATAAATGAGACAATTGACTCCAAGAAATAACATTCTTCTTAATTTGACATGATTGCTGGAACTCAGCATTACACTGGGCGCTGTGGTAGCGCTTTATTTAAAAATTTAGATAAATAAGTCATTTTTACTGTGGGACCAATCCTAGCCGTTAGCGCGCGCTGAAGAAATAGAGACAGTTTCAAAAACTACATTTCATTGACTTTCTAACGGTATCAATCCGTTTGAGTTACAACGGTTGCGTCACATATTCGTACCAACATGTATTTAGCGATATTTTTCTGATATTACTAGGTTGCATCGCTTTTAACAGTGAAACGATTGACTGTGGGACTTAATTGAACTGATTTTGGACTTTGACCTTATAAATGTGATAAATGAGACAATTGGACTCCAAGAAATAACATTCTTCTTAATTTGACATGATTGCTGAACTCAGCATTACACTGGGCGCTGTGGCAGCGCTTTATTTAAAAATTTAGATAAATAAGTCATTTTTACTGTGGGACCAATCCTAGCCGTTAGCGCGCGCTGAAGAAATAGAGACAGTTTCAAAAACTACATTTCATTGACTTTCTAACGGTATCAATCCGTTTGAGTTACAACGGTTGCGTCACATATTCGTACCAACATGTATTTAGCGATATTTTTCTGATATTACTAGGTTGCATCGCTTTTAACAGTGAAACGATTGACTGTGGGACTTAATTGAACTGATTTTGGACTTTGACCTTATAAATGTGATAAATGAGACAATTGGACTCCAAGAAATAACATTCTTCTTAATTTGACATGATTGCTGAACTCAGCATTACACTGGGCGCTGTGGCAGCGCTTTATTTAAAAATTTAGATAAATAAGTCATTTTTACTGTGGGACCAATCCTAGCCGTTAGCGCGCGCTGAAGAAATAGAGACAGTTTCAAAAACTACATTTCATTGACTTTCTAACGGTATCAATCCGTTTGAGTTACAACGGTTGCGTCACATATTCGTACCAACATGTATTTAGCGATATTTTTCTGATATTACTAGGTTGCATCGCTTTTAACAGTGAAACGATTGACTGTGGGACTTAATTGAACTGATTTTGGACTTTGACCTTATAAATGTGATAAATGAGACAATTGACTCCAAGAAATAACATTCTTCTTAATTTGACATGATTGCTGAACTCAGCATTACACTGGGCGCTGTGGTAGCGCTTTATTTAAAAATTTAGATAAATAAGTCATTTTTACTGTGGGACCAATCCTAGCCGTTAGCGCGCGCTGAAGAAATAGAGACAGTTTCAAAAACTACATTTCATTGACTTTCTAACGGTATCAATCCGTTTGAGTTACAACGGTTGCGTCACATATTCGTACCAACATGTATTTAGCGATATTTTTCTGATATTACTAGGTTGCATCGCTTTTAACAGTGAAACGATTGACTGTGGGACTTAATTGAACTGATTTTGGACTTTGACCTTATAAATGTGATAAATGAGACAATTGTACTCCAAGAAATAACATTCTTCTTAATTTGACATGATTGCTGAACTCAGCAGTTACACTGGGCGCTGTGGCAGCGCTTTATTTAAAAATTTAGATAAATAAGTCATTTTGTACTGTGGGACCAATCCTAGCCGTTAGCGCGCGCTGAAGAAATAGAGACAGTTTCAAAAACTACATTTCATTGACTTTCTAACGGTATCAATCCGTTTGAGTTACAACGGTTGCGTCACATATTCGTACCAACATGTATTTAGCGATATTTTTCTGATATTACTAGGTTGCATCGCTTTTAACAGTGAAACGATTGACTGTGGGACTTAATTGAACTGATTTTGGACTTTGACCTTATAAATGTGATAAATGAGACAATTGTACTCCAAGAAATAACATTCTTCTTAATTTGACATGATTGCTGAACTCAGCGTTACACTGGGCGCTGTGGCAGCGCTTTATTTAAAAATTAGATAAATAAGTCATTTTGTACTGTGGGACCAATCCTAGCCGTTAGCGCGCGCTGAAGAAATAGAAACATTTTAAAAACTACATTTCATTGACTTTCTAACGGTATCAATCCGTTTGAGTTACAACGGTTGCGTCACATATTCGTACCAACATGTATTTAGCTATATTTTTCTGATATTACTAGGTTGCATCGCTTTTAACAGTGAAACGATTGACTGTGGGACTTAATTGAACTGATTTTGGACTTTGACCTTATAAATGTGATAAATGAGACAATTGTACTCCAAGAAATAACATTCTTCTTAATTTGACATGATTGAACTCAGCAGTTACACTGGGCGCTGTGGCAGCGCTTTATTTAAAAATTTAGATAAATAAGTCATTTTGTACTGTGGGACCAATCCTAGCCGTTAGCGCGCGCTGAAGAAATAGAGACAGTTTCAAAAACTACATTTCATTGACTTTCTAACGGTATCAATCCGTTTGAGTTACAACGGTTGCGTCACATATTCGTACCAACATGTATTTAGCGATATTTTTCTGATATTACTAGGTTGCATCGCTTTTAACAGTGAAACGATTGACTGTGGGACTTAATTGAACTGATTTTGGACTTTGACCTTATAAATGTGATAAATGAGCAATTGTACTCCAAGAAATAACATTCTTCTTAATTTGACATGATTGCAACTCAGCATTACACTGGGCGCTGTGGCAGCGCTTTATTTAAAAATTTAGATAAATAAGTCATTTTGTACTGTGGGACCAATCCTAGCCGTTAGCGCGCGCTGAAGAAATAGAGACATTTCAAAAACTACATTTCATTGACTTTCTAACGGTATCAATCCGTTTGAGTTACAACGGTTGCGTCACATATTCGTACCAACATGTATTTAGCGATATTTTTCTGATATTACTAGGTTGCATCGCTTTTAACAGTGAAACGATTGACTGTGGGACTTAATTGAACTGATTTTGGACTTTGACCTTATAAATGTGATAAATGAGACAATTGACTCCAAGAAATAACATTCTTCTTAATTTGACATGATTGCTTGAACTCAGCATTACACTGGGCGCTGTGGCAGCGCTTTATTTAAAAATTAGATAAATAAGTCATTTTGTACTGTGGGACCAATCCTAGCCGTTAGCGCGCGCTGAAGAAATAGAGACAGTTTCAAAAACTACATTTCATTGACTTTCTAACGGTATCAATCCGTTTGAGTTACAACGGTTGCGTCACATATTCGTACCAACATGTATTTAGCTATTTTTCTGATATTACTAGGTTGCATCGCTTTTAACAGTGAAACGATTGACTGTGGGACTTAATTGAACTGATTTTGG
Source organism: Hydractinia echinata (assembly GCA_030067915.1). NCBI lineage: Eukaryota > Metazoa > Cnidaria > Hydrozoa > Anthoathecata > Hydractiniidae > Hydractinia > Hydractinia echinata. The sequence continues at coordinate 140 of JASGCC010002991.1, read as the reverse complement.
ACTTTGACCTTATAAATGTGATAAATGAGACAATTGTACTCCAAGAAATAACATTCTTCTTAATTTGACATGATTGCTTGAACTCAGCAGTTACACTGGGCGCTGTGGCAGCGCTTTATTAAAAATTTAGATAAATAAGT
>JASGCC010002990.1:0-25804 GCA_030067915.1 Hydractinia echinata | reverse complement strand
ATGACGTCGCTACGCATGTTACCCGCGATGGATGTTCATCAATACAATGAAGAACATGAGCAGCAGTATTATATTTCTAAAAACAAGTGAGTCTTCTTTTCTTCTGCTAGCCAAGGAGCTTTCTTGACTTTTGTACATTAGCATTAGCCACTAGCAGTTGGTTAATAATTTCCTTTACGTATAATGTGATTTTCCCTTCACACAAAAAAGTAATCTGTGCAAGTATACTATACTGGATGTTTTTTAGAATACCCATCAATTTGTGTAAATGTTATGTTGTGCAGAGTGCAGAGTGGTTTATAAAAGTGAAATTTTTTTTGGCCATATAGAATAAGAAAAAAAATTGTTTTACAAAATATGAATCATGATTAGGAGTGAACCAGTAGCAATTAGTTTTAAAGAACCTATAAAAACCTAAATTTCATCATCCACTTGCTGTCTGTCTGTGAACCAATTTAAGAACTTAAAGTTTTGTAATCGAAAACGCCATTATAATCGCACTTATAATCATACAGGCTTTGCCATGAGCAAATAACCTCCCGAGCAATGAATTGCTCGCGTCAGAGTGTCCACGCGAGCAATTTTGCTCGCCATATTTTTCGCTAAAAAAACTTTACATTTAGTCTCTCAGGGCATCTTTTTCAGGAGAGGCGTGCGCCTTGGCACACACCTAAAAATCGTTTCAGGCGTGTGATTAAAACGGCCGCCACATTTCCAGTTTGGTTGGACATGTCCGTAGCTCGTTAAAACGTCCGATAGATTTCCGTCTTGGTCGGACACTTTTAGATCTCAGAATTATTGAATGGTCCTGGTCCTTTAAATCCACGAGCAAGCCTATTCATAGCCAACCTGACCATCCTAGCTAATTCACCGACTCCTGACTTAGTTAAAAGAACTACGTAGACATAAATCTCTTTTGCCTGGCCCCTTCGTCGTTGGTAACCAGGTCTTACACAAGAAATCCAGCCATGCGGTTCTTAACTAATGCGGAGGTGAACGCCGACGGGGCACGGATGAAGCAAGTCTGCAAAACTGCACTTACAGGCGGAATAGACATTTTATCATGGATTTAATTGTAGATAATTTCTTCATTTGACGAAACAATTGGAAACCATAGCAGGTCCAAATTTAATGGATTATTTTCTTTATGCCGCAACGGTTATTCAAACAATTTTAAAAGCGAAACCCACGTGCGGTATAATTTTTTTTTCTGTATAAATTTTATGTACCTGACGTGTACCTTTTAAGAAGAGATTTTATTTATTAGTTTTATTTAAACCACGCGGATAAAGATTTTTTTTAATTTGAAAACGAAGCATATTTTTTCCTATTTGCTTGTGATGACCTGAAAAATAAACATTAAATTTATGAAAACGACAGTATAGTCATGCGTACTATTTCGGACATGTAGAAAAGGAAGTTAAGATTGAGAGAGTCGCTATACCAGTAGACGCTCGATCATCGTGTTTGGGGTTCACGATTAAAAACGTCCCCCACTTTTCTACTGCAAAATGAATGCGCAACAAAGATTAACCTTAATGCCCGTATCGCACACGTTTTATAAAATGGCGAATGAACTGTTGCACGATGGGTTGAAAATAATCACACCAAATATCTTTTCAGTTTCACTTAAAAGACCAATCAATTCTTGAGAAAAACGTTTACACTTATCTCAAAATGTTAATATTTACGCGAGCAATAGAATGCTCGGGTAACGAGCATTTACGCAAGCACTACGCTGGCGCGAGCAATTGCTCACGACTCATGGCAAGGCCTGTCATAGTAAGGATTCATCTCCTAGCAAATTTCATTACTTCATGTTAGCAGGCAGGCAAGGGTCACAAAATATTGATACAGAAAATATATGTATGCTGAGCAGTCCTCCATCAAATTTCCCACAGATAAAGACTAGTTCTCCTAAATTGTCCGAAAATGTCCTGATTATCGATTTTATCCGTAAATAACTGCAAATATATTTTTTGCCTTTCTGTTTTCTTTTTACAAGTTATATCTTAATTTTATTCGCAAACAAAAAACTTGGTACTAGTCCTGAGTATAGTCTTGATATGTGTGCAAGGCAGATGTTTTTCAAATATTTGCAAACTGCAACTTATTGACATTCTTCAATTCCCTTTAGTGGACTGCAACAGATCTAACTGGTATGCAGAGGGTGGGTTGGCACAAAACTTGTATGAGGTGTTATGTGCATTGTTTTTTAAGATTTAGGAGTGTTATAATTAAAACAGGTTCAGGTTTTAATTACCTTCATCCAGGTTTCAGAGAAAACCCTTTCAGCAAAGTTCTATCACAATTGAAACTTTTTTAATACTTGTTGCATGCTTCAGGTTTTCCTTAACCACCCAAAATTTTAAATAAGTAATAAATTATTGTCAATAAAGCACAATAAGTTTTTTAAAATGAGCAAGCAACAAGAATGTCCACGTTTCAGAAAAACATTTGTGCCAAGATACACGCAAAGCCAGTAAAAAAATTGAAAGTAACAATAAATATGTTTTGTGATTATTATTTTTTAAGATTTACACATTACAATTTTTTTATAAACACTAGCCAGCTTTTTCATCAACATAAAGAAGCCTATATGAAACAACACAAAGAATATTTATGTGAGTTATACTCTCTTTTTCATAGAAGCATATTCTAAATTTTTATCAGCCTCAGTAGGCTTCAGAAACTGCTAATTCAGCTGCAAACTGTGCTTACAATATCTTAAGTAATGTTGTTCTACCTTGTTTATGTTTGTACCATTTTCACACAATAGCAACATGTTTTGGCAACATTTCAAATTTAAACATCTTTAAAAAGATGTTCGAACATTTTTAGAATATGTACAATGTATGTGGAATATGAATATGCAGAATTCCTATTCCTCTGTGCAGTCAAACCTGCTATAGCGACCACCTGTATAGGACGGCCACCTGTCTTGATCACCACATTTGGGTCCCCCAATGTGTTTTTAGGTCATTTGCTACTCTATAAGACGACCACCTGCCTAATGCGACCAACAACCGCTATTTTTAATTACTTTTTTTTTTCAAAAACAGCAAACCTTGCCCATTTTTCTACTGCAATATAAGTATATATGTGTAGTAAAGCATTTACATTTACATTCAATTTTTCATAACTTGGAGGTCACAGCTCTTGCATAAATTCAAATAGTCTCTTCTTTCCACAAGTTGTGATAAAAGACTAAAAGGAAAAAGGAGGTGTTTTTTATGAGGCAACTACTTTTTTTAAGTCCCCAGAGTGGCCGTCTTTCACAGGTTTGACTGCATGTTTTCAGTTTCGACAGCTGGGATTATGCTTCACATACTTATTATGCTTTAAGTTATGTTGGTTTGTCCCAATACAACTGATTTTAACTAGCTATACAGTTCAAATTAGCAGGACCCAATTTGCTAATCGAAATGCCAGTTTTGCGAATCACTCTACGATGAATATTAAAATGATGAATTAACTATTTTCATTATTGTGTCTTTCCCTATCTTTATTTGTGATAGTGATGTTAATTAGCAGTAATCGTTCCTTCTTTTTGTTAGTTGTTTTTCTTTTTGTTACTTTTGTTTTGCTTGATTATTATATGTTGGGAGCGAAAATAATATATCTTTTTTGTTAGCGTAATTCAGTTATTACATATTTAATAAACCATTAATGAAATCAAACTAGGTGAGAAAGGCTCATTGCAGTATTTCCTTCTGAAAACCTCCTTTTAATTCTTCAATTGAAGTTTTTATTAAAATCTTATTATCAAGTGCAGCTCACTATAAATAAGTGTATAAAAATATTTACTAAGGTTTTAATTTAAAGTCGAAATATATTTTTTTAAATTTCTGTTATCAATATCCGAAAGTACTTCAATTGTTATTATTAAATTCTTATAGGTAAAGTAGTGTGTATTAAGGAAAAAGTTAAAATTAAAATAAATTTCCTAGATTGAAAGTGTTTTTAAAATGTCATAACGTTTTAGGACCCTTCGTAGTGGACAGAGATTGGGACAATAATAACATTGTAACGTTTTACGATATCCAAGTAAATATTTTATTCACAAAATAAATCAAAATTACCTCGTCTTCAATTGAACATTATTTTAACTATTAGAGAAAAGGACGTTAAAAATAACAGAGTTGCAAGCTCCCACACTCAGTTCTCGTGTCTGGGGTTCACAAAAAACCTCCACTTGTCGCTAGCACAATTTAAAAGCACCTCGGAAAAAAGTATATAATATATAAAAGTATATTTTTCAATTCTCTCCAATTAAGAGAACATCCTATCTGACAGCAACAGGTTAGTGATTTTAAAAGTATACGCAGATGTAGACGTGCAGTGAAACAATTAACTAACACCTGTAACAAGTAATGGATAACCATTAAAATTGCCATCAGTGAATTTTTTTAAAAAAAAAGAACAATCACAAACATGTATTGGTAAGCATTGCTTTCTTTAAAAAACTTTTTTATAGATATCCAACCGACAGCAGCAATGATCCATTCGAATTGTTTATTTGTCCATATGATCCAAATCATAAAATTACTGCTAAGAAATGGAATAAACATTTAAACGGTGATAGAAAAGTATGCCTGCCTTTTTGTTGATACTGTAGATCTTTTCATAAATTTGTATTATTTGCGTTATTTGTTTCAATTTTTAGAAATATGGCGGTAACTTCAAAACTTGTATGTTTAACGCAAGCCATCACATTCCTGAACCTGCATATGAGTACCATATGACCACTTGTCCAGACCAGGTAGGCTGTATTCTTAGAAATCTATGCTGTCTTGAATGATCACTTTTGTAATAATATTGTTTAACAAACTTGACATCTTAAATAATTTTGTTTCCTGCAACCTGACCTACTGTAACAAAATATTGCCAATCCTAAAAATTTTAGATAAAAAAATGTAGCCATGAGCAATACAAAAATATATAAACAAAGAATAAAATCAATTTATTAAAACCAAGCTTTTCGTACTTCTATGTACATTTTTAAGGTACATGAAATGTACATGAAGTACGAAACGTACATACTAAAAAGGGTAACACCCTAGAACAACCTGGAATAATCTGGAACAACCTAAGAACAACCTGGAACAAGCTAGAACAACCTAAGAACAACCTGGAACAAGCTAGAACAACCTAAGAACAACCTGGAACAAACTGGAATAAACTAAGGACAAGCGAGACCTATCTGAAAACATCCTAAAAGATCATGCTGCTAGAGTTAAATTCGGGTAATCCCCTTTGCGTGTTTTGTGAGTGATTGAGGTTATAAGCGTGTACAAAAAAAAATTCAAGCCTAAGAAGCGCCGTGATTGTAACATCTGCTGAATGAATAACGAAAAGATACGTCAGTTGGACCGTCGAGGTAGACAACAAAGTTAATTATCTACCTTTAAAGTTTGGCTCCTGTACATAGCTCTTCGACAAAAATTTTAAACGATCTCCTAAGTTTCGAGGAGCCAGAAGGCAGCGATTAATAGCCTGGAATGACAGGGTCACTAATGACGAGGAATAGTCGTAATAGCAACGTTGCCAGAGATTTGCTTTTGGTTGATGATACGTGCTTCAAATCTTCATCATCAGAAGACGCCATTTAACTAAAACTGTTTTAAAAAACCTTCTTGGATGCTTAGTAATGAAATGGGTATCGAATGTGTGTTTTCGACATCTCGCTACAAAATGGGTGACCTGGTTTCCATTCATTGTTGTTGTTTTTAAACGACAGGCGTTTTTGAAGGTTTTTTTACCCAAAGACAAAACCAGGTATAACCACCAGTTTCACAGAACAATCAGAGAGCTGACAGTAAACGAAGAGAGCAACCGGAGAACCGGCAGCGAATAAAATGAGAATTCTGTGCGGAATAGCGTAAACGCTCTGTGTTCTGAAAACTGATTTGAATGAAGAAAAAAATATAATATTTTTCATTCTTTCCTTTCATTTCAAACATTTCGAATGTGGCGAGACAGAAAGAAGTCGATTTCCTTGATGCAGCGAACTGTATCGTCGTAAGACCGGGGGTTCACATAAAATGGTAAAATTCAATATAATAAAGAAATGCAATAACTAGCTATTGTTCTAGCTAAATGCTGATATTGTAGCCCTATTGATCTCAACCCCCTTACCCTCTAGCAGCTTCGTTACATCCGATTTGAACTCGGAGCCGTTATCACACTGGAAAGTTACTGGATAGTGTAAGGGTCCTGCCTTGTAGATATCCTTGATCATCTCCGCGACCTCGCTAGCTTTTTTAGTCCTTAGAGGTCTGGCTACCCTATACCTTGATGCTACATCAATACCCGTTAGGATATACTTGTACGTATTGCCATACAACCGATCATGTGGCATGTACAGTAGATCAAACTGATGCATTTCGTTGGGTGCTGTAATGGTAAAATGGGGGTAGTCTATATGTTTTGGGCCCCTTATATGTCGGAGCCATAGGAGCTGCCTGGATAGCCAGTGGGTAACCCTCTTTTTTGATAGACCGGTCTCCTTCGCGAGTAATTTGACCGCCTTCCGGCCGGTCCACAAATGTTCCGGAGTGTAGTATATTTGGCTTAGTTTTTCAGTCTCCTCCCCTGTAACGATATGTGGTGATTTTTCTGACATGTCTTTTATTATATATGTTAACAACGCGCGTTGTTACAGATACTTGTAAGCTACAAAGCCCAGCAGGGATAAGGAGCCAAGGATGAATGTGAGCTCGCCGTCTTGTTGGGTTTTGGATGGTGTATAATAGTCGGATAATTGCGGGGCTGTCTTGCTCGAAGCGATATAATACTTGTACATGTCGTCGTCCAATTGTCTCAGGCTTTTACCGGCCTGGTGAGGGTTAGGTGGGGTTGCTCAGGAGGCTGCCCGGGAGGGTAAAAATATCGGGACGGTTAATGCTGTTGTTGTACTAAACTAAGGGAATCCCCCATGACTTGGCGAGCAGGAAACATGGCGGAAATATTCTTGTTAGAAACCCAGATTTATTTACAGAATCGATACAGAGATAGTCTTATATTTTTGGTTGTTATATTTCTTAGATTGTTCTAGGTTGTTCTTAGGTTGTTCTAGCTTGTTCTAGCTTGTTCTCAGGTTTTCTAGCTTGTTCTCAGGTTGTTTTAGCTTGTTCTCAGGTTGTTCTAGCTTGTTCTAGGGTGTTACCCTTTTTAGTATGTACGAAGTACGAAAAGCTTTTATTCTAAAAATTTTACTTCCATAAAATAGGGAGAAAAAAAATTTAAATAAAACTTACCCATATCCGACTTAAACTAAAAGAATAAACATCTCCTCATAAATTTAGTGTTTATATTTGCATGTTGTTCTTTTATCTTTATATTTTCAGTACATACATACAAAAAAGCAACTGCTAACCGAACTGCAAAAAAATACTACTAATTTGATTGGTTATTACATGTGCACGTATATACACTCTGCTCTCGTTTTTTCATGCAAACAATGAAGACATTGTAGGGAATTAAATGTAACCATATATGCAAATTATGCAGTATTCGAATTTTACCTGCTTCAAAAAGGTTTGGTAAATTGGAGAAACCATATTAAATTTGAGCGAATGATATAATTTAAAAAGACCAATAAGATTAAAGGAAACATTGATGAGGTTTTATGCACTGGAAACATGGGATGATTTTTCGAAAGGGCTTTAACTGGAGCAATTTATGGTACAGAATATTGTTCGATTTCAATTTTTCATCAAACAAACAAATCAGTGAAGAGGAGGTGTCTGTGTTAAAACTAAATATTGTTGACAAGGATTTGGAGTTTGATCCCAAGTTAAAGTATGCGAATACAAGAGTTTTTAAAAATGATATGTCAAAAAAAAAGTTTGGTTTTATTAGGTATTCCCAGCACTAATGAGGCATGAATTACGTTGCTATTTATTAAGGATACGGTAACCCCCTGAGACACATACTCAGTATATTTAAAATATCTCCTCTGCTCGCTATATTAACCCTAGCAAATATATATATTCTGAAAGCCGAATAAATTATCTCTAGAATGATGATAAAATATTTCCATAAAAATAATTCAAAAAGTAAAAAAAAATTATATACAAAAATTCACCCTTCCAGTTCATTTTGTCGAACACTCCCCTCAGTAAAATTTTTGTTCGTTGAAAAAAATATGATTGTGAAGCTCTTATTCAGCTCTAAAAAACTTTGCTTTTTTTACTCAAAATAACACGTGGTTCCAAAAATATAGCATATTTTGTGTTACAATAGCTGTTTTATGACTGATTTATCTATTTTTAAGCATGATAGCTCAATAACTCGATATTTCCTCACTTTCTGCGTTAGAAAAAGCAAAGTTTTGTAGCCAAAGATATAATTGTCGCAACAAACTTGTTTTCGTACAATTTCGACAAGATGGAGGGGAGTGTTCGACAAAAATATATACCGTTACGACTAAAAAATTTATTTCGAGAAAAAGCAAATCAAAGACCTTTGCTTTTACCTGCAAGAATCATGGTTACACCCACTTAAACGTTATGAATAAATAATAACTCATGAATATTTTATTTCAAATTAAAGGTAAAGTGTTTTCGCAGAACTATGGGTCTAGTTATTGTTAAACAGACAACAGGATAACGTAACATGACAGGATAAAATAAATAAATAAATTAAAAAGGTATAGATGAAAAAAGGTATAGATGATAAATAATAATATATTTGTATAGATGATTAAAGTGTTAATGTTTCCTATGTTATATGTAGAGATGCGATTTTTTATTCGTTATGCAAAACTCTCTTTAATTATTATACAGATTAAATATATTTGAGGAATTTTAAACTTTGAGCACACTGTTGAAAACACTAAAAGATAAAAAAGATTTTTCCTCATTTTATCCCTCTTAACAATAAATATTTTTGATTCTTTTTTTAAAAATATCAGGAAAATATGCCAAAGAATCAAAATTAAAAAAAATAATTTTTTTTAAAAAAATGACCCTGAAGGGGGTTACCGTATCCTTAATATGGTTAAACTGCAAATTTAGGCAGAAGTCCAATTATTTAGGGAAGAAAAAGCTTTAAATCTTGTCAGCCACTTCAGGGAATGGGAAGTTAAGGCTATGATTGCAAATTGCCTTTGGTATCTTGATTGCACCAATAAAAATATACAGGCTCATGCCAAAAACGATCCTAATTGAGTTTTGTTTACTTTACGGGTAGAAAGTTTCGCTCAGAGAAAGTTTAGCGTTTTCACGATTTTTAGCCATATTCGCGAAAATAAGTACCGCAGCTAATCTACCATCTATCGTTCCATTCCTTTGCTGCCTTTGATCAGGGAATTGGAAGAAAGTGTTACAATGATCACTATACCAGCCCAGCAAAATGGAGAAAACAAGATTGATGATGAAAATGCCTCGTCAAGTGATGAGGACTCCGAGGCAAAAGATTATTTTACGCAAAATTGATTTATTCACTCGTTCATGAATTAAATCCCTAAAATTTCGTGTTTTCTTCCTTGCGAAACTTTCTCCACGTACATAAACTTAAACACATTCATCAACAGCTTGTCTCTTTTTCGCTTTAAAAATAAATTGATGCGGAAACATAAAACACAAAGGCATTAATCTCAAGAGAGAAAGGTGTGCTTCAATGAGTGTTGCAAAAATATAATTACGGCTCTGGCCCGTTGAAAACCAATAAAAGTAAATTTTGAAATATTTATTTTATTGGTTGTGAATAGGCTTTATATTCTACACTAAAATTGTTGGCTGTCATCCAATTTGTATCATTTAAAATGTTATACATTATGTTAGACTAACGCTTTTATGTGACCCATTAAATAGTGTCCTAAAGATAAACTTCCGTGCATCATTCTCCTTAACGATTACGTAGTCACTAAACAGGGATCAGTAAATATGTGGATGAATTTATGCTAAGGGAGCATCAGCCGCAAAATTATAGTACTTTCGGAATCCATGAAAGCAGGAAGAAATATAAGGATTGTGTTACAATTTAAGGGTCTGCTTGCTGAGACTTTATTCAGCAGCAGGAACAACCGGCTCGACACTCAGTGAATATAAAGTCTTCAGATATAGTGTTGCACAACTATGAATGTCAGGGACAGGAACAGGCAGTAGTATTAGCCTTGGCGTTTCAAACGAAACACACTACTAAAAATAGCATCCAATATAGCATTTATATATAACAAACATAATGTAACATTTTTTATAACTCAAGGTAGCGTGTGGTACTGAAAAGAGTTTGCTTATTATTGACATATTTCCTCCCCCTTACGCTTGAAAATAATATATATTTTTTTCGTTTCTAAGATGACCAAAAACCGATGGAGCTACCCTAATCCTTTTTCGCAGCTTGAGTTACAGCAAACATTTATTTAAGGACAGCCTAATTTTTGGTACTACAACATCATTAACCTTACCTTCCTAACCCATTGTTTATTGCTTGTCCACCTTTGGTGGGTCGCACTCACGCAAAATTAAGGAATAAAGATGTGCTTTTTTAAAGTTACATCTTCTTCTTGTTTAATGTTGATAATAATCAACTAATTTAGTTTCTATTCTAACAGATAAGGAATTCTTTTTTTCCTGAAAGAATAAAACAGACTTCTTGTGTCATTTTTAATTTTGAATGGTCACTATGGTAATTCATAGCAAAGTTAACATTATATATAATTTGTGTTGCAGCACATCATTCGCAAAGGCCTAGAAGAGAGTAAGTCCTTAATTTGTATTAATTTTATTCAACTTCCAATAAGGATCTAATTTTGGTTGCCTTGCTCAAATTTAATTAATATTCTCACAAAATTTATTTAACTTTCCTAATGTAAGATAGGAGGATAGAAAAAATAAACTAAACAAACTATATCTTTTGTACTGTCTTTGTAGGCAAAGCAGGTACTTTTATATACAGTAGCTTGTAAAAAATGCATAGCTTTGTTTAATAAAAAATCATTATTTAATCTGATTGGTTGAGATTTTGAATAAGAATTTTTAGGAGGAACTCCCGTAAGAAATTTGTTCTGTATTTTTATGAAACTGTTGTTTACATTTTTAATTGGCTAGAGTTGGCTGGGAATTGTATTGTATGCTAATTTAAATTTACCGCTTGTCCACCGCTTCGACCTTCTTCTTCATTAAAGAATTTCAAACTAGCTCCAGTCTTTTTTGTTGCATGTGACCCTATTACGTAAGATTTACAGCTTTGTTCAAATTAATGACTTCCATCCAATAAAATTAATGTCATAGGGAAAAACAATTAATATCCCTTCGCAACAAAGTTAAAAAAAGTTCTAGGACTTTTCAACATCGATCTCCGTACAATGTGTTTTAAAACATGATATACTCACATAGCTAAGCTATGTGAGTATATCATGTTGATAAGGAAAAAAATTAATTAGCAACAGGTGTGTCCATGATTTTTTTTGTTTCGAATTGAAAAGGATTTATTTAATGAAACAGGTTGTTAACAACAAACTGTTTCTTACTGATCTATAACCTGCCGTACTGGGCTGGGTATTATTATTCAAATGAGTATGATAGAAATAAGTCTCTATCCTCATCAACCTCGATCCCTAGGGTTGTCATATATAAAAAACCTATCAATCCTTGGAGACAGAAATTACTGTCCGATTAAAGTTTTTTTTTCTTATTATATTTTTCCAATGTGTAGCGCAAACACCAATGCTGCATGTTTGCAAAGGATGGGACTTGTCCCCAGGCCTTTTCCTTCTCAACTGCGCTGCACTTTCATGATGAGAGCTTTAAGAATCATGCATGAAACATGTTAACTGCCCTTTTGCTGCCACTTTTCAGTGTTTGGATGGTGTAATACATTGATACTCAAACAAAAGACAGAAGAACATTTTGAACCACAGGGACGGATTTAGCTATGGTGTATTGGTGTAAAACATCAATAATGATATGGTTCAAAATAATTAAGGTGTATCTTTGAATTTCATTTTTGAATTTTTATTTCTGAATTTTATGCCCAAAGTCTGAATAAATCAGGATAACACCTCCTTAGCGTATAAAACTGGTTTTTAGTGTCTTCGCCTCGCCGCACCTGCACAAAATATAAACAGTCACCCTTCCATTCTGCAAAAAATTTGATTTTTCATGTTGGCGCCAGTTTCACTATTTACGCCAGTTCTGCTGGGGTAAGCTGACTATCTGTCTGGGTAGAAAGTTCTCTGGTGTAGCCAACTGGTGTAAAATTCAAATTATACGGCAGAACAATCCAGGACTAACATGGGTGAGTAGCGTGTAGACTTTAAAACAGAGTAACTTTGGTAACTGTAGTAAAGAGGAGCATAATCTTCATGAAAGTTTGTAATCATCGTAGCAAACTTTTAAACTTATTGGAATGTGTTTGTTTACATTATTTTGTAATATTTTTACATCATAGATTTTTATCTTCGGAATTTGTTGTTGAATTGTGATGAATATTCCAATGTGCATGTAGCTAGTTATCCAAGTTATCAAAATATTTGGAAAGGGAAAAAGACAGTGAAAGAAATATAAATACAGGTATAAATTCGATTGTGAAGAGTGACTTTGTGGGGAATTTAGCTATGTATAATTCCGAGTTGCTATTAGCATTTTTTAGCGTTTATGTTCAAACTATCCACAGAATTTCTTACATTTCTTTAGCAAAAAGTTGTAAAACACATGTATTTTTGTTTTTGTTATGTGTTATTAGTGATTTTCACATGTATAAAGTTTAAATTTCCAATGAAAGTTTAATAAGCCTATTTCAATATGCATTTCCATTCTGTAAAATACACTGCTGGAATATACATACTAACAAACGAGGTTAGTTTAGAGACAATTTTAATTTTCCAACGAGGTGATGCACACATGGTGTGTTTACGTTGTTATTTTTTGTGAAGTGGGCTAATTAATTGGAATGTTTGGTAAAAGAAATAGGTCTTTGATACTTATTGTGCTTATTAAAGTTGCTGGTTTACATTCTTTTGTGGTGTTCAGCTAGCTAGATTGATTGTTTTGAATTGTGTATTTTACACTAGTATTGGCTTCTACGTAGCTAGTTGAAGCTTAACCAGTGTTGTTGTCGTATATACTTTATTTGTTGTTATTGGATATCTTTTATGTTTTAAAACATTGGCGGTGTGGTATTAGGCTGAAAATTGGTCTTTATTTTGTATATTTAACGAAAGTGTAGTGTATTAAGGGCAATGCAGTCCAGGGTAAAGGTATGCAGGGCTTGAAATCCGACCCTAGTTCAGGCGAGTCTTAATAGACTCGCGTCAATTACGTTGCGCGAGTCCGCCGAGTCTAAAAAGACTCGCCTAAAAATAATTTACGCGAGTCTAATTTTGTTGTTGTTAAATCTCATTGTTTAATCCCATCAGTTTATTTATATTAAATGGACTGGTCTGCAAAAAGTGGCTGAGCAGATTGGCGTTGTTTTAATTTCAATTCCGAAACCATGCCTATGATATTCTGACGGGACGGAAGGGATTGCACAATATCTTTCTCCCAACCTTTTTATGTGAACGAAATATAATTAAATCTGCCATATGATCAGTGCTTTTTTTAATTGTTGCTCTAAAATAAAAGTAAATTATGTCAGCGTTCAAAAGATAAAAAAATTGTCTAATATAACATGCAGCTCTACAAGAAACATAATTCTACTTTTGAAAGTACGTTAGGTTTTTCCCCTGAAAGTTAAAAACATTTTTCACACAACCCCGGGGTAATCCGCCGATTTCATCGCAGGATTTAACTTGGTAAGTCTGACCGTCGTAGGGCAGCAAAACATAGCGATGTTGGCATATTGTGAAAAATGGCGGATGGGACATTACTTACTATGCTTGGTTATTAAGTTTAAATAAAAGCTCTTTACTATCGCTTTATTGGTTATAATATACAACGAAACTAACTAAAAAGTAACTAAAAATAATGCACAATAAAATATGCTTGAATAAATCTAAATAGCTAAACTTCATTTTCTAAACTTTTAGCGCGAGTCCAAGTGGACTCGCGTCACCATGACTTACGCGAGTCTCAGCGCGAGTCAGACTCGCGGACTCGCGTCGGATTTCAAGCCCTGGTATGCATAATCCTAAGTACCCTTGAACCTTGATTTTGTGAGAAATTATGGCCTGTAAGAAAGTCTATATTTAAAACTACAGGTGTTTTTTTTCGAAATTTTAAAAAACGTTTCATGTATAATTAGGTAGCTATTTAGATAATATTAATTCTATAAGTAAGGGTAAAAAAATCCAATAAAACTTGTAAAAATAAATGTTACAGGCTGCTTTTAGACAAATCTAATGGCATTAACATAAAATAAAATTTGTATTACCTACACTTCCTGAGTTTCCAAATTTAGACATTTTAGGATAATAGATTTTTATGAAGAAAATTATGTATTCTAATCAAATAATAATAAATAGGTAATTTTGGGGGAAAAACGATTCTTTTAAAAGCTAAGATATGATTTAGATATGATCGTTTTAGGCCATATGTTTCAATTAAGCTGGATAGCACTACATAACATCTAGTAGGTGTTTAATACTCAATCGATTTACCACAATAACTCAATGTGTTGTGAATATAGATAAACTATAGATGGCCTTAGGACTAATAAATTATCGTAATCCAAGCAACATAACCTTAACGTGTTTACCATTAAGAACCTTAAATCTAAGCTACAACACCTAATACATGTTTTTACAGTTTGATGTAAATGTGTGAACTGTGAAAACATTTTTGTAAAAACAGCATCGTGTTCAACGTATGAATGTTTTTTCACCTTCTGAAAGAAGGTTCTAGACAGCTATCTGAGTTTGATTTATGCCAGAACCGTTACGAATAAACAATGCGATTACTAAGTACACTTGTTGAGCCAAAAATATGCTTATAATTAATGTATACTAAACAGTAAGATAAAAGTATATTAGTAGGGGAGTGTGACAATAATAACAAAACATAGATGGGCAGCACATCATTTCTGCTTGCATAGCATATCCAGCTATAATATCTGGCTATAATATCTAGTTATAACAAAAAACTGTCTAACCTTTAGCCACTAAGTTTCAGTAATTTATTACATATTAGATTTTACAGTGGCACCCTGTAAGCCAACACCTTTTAACGCTCTTTGATGCTCAGCACAGCTTAAAAATCAACTCCTGAACTTGTCGTTGTTAGACTGCATAACTTGTTATTTGTATTTAAGTCACGTAAATTTTACATCAGGTTTTCTTGTTGTTTTTTCTCAACAAACTCGTTCTAATATATTATCAAGTATTATATGTTACGTCTTAAATATTACATAACATCTTCGACAAAGTTGAGTTTCTTCATCGCCGTGTATAGTACATGCATATTTGTTACCACTGTCCTCAAGTTTTGTCATTGCAGCTAAAAAATAAAATAAACTCTGAATGTAACCTGCAAGCGTTTGCAGCATTTTCAAAACAAAAAACTAACAAAAATGCGAAATCAAAGTTAAAAAAGAAAACAAGCAGCATTGTTTATCAAGTTAGTCACAGGTAATTTTGCTACTGCATTGTTTTTTAAACCAATTAGCTTGATTTTGCAAGAATTTAAAAAAATCAAGATATTTTGAAAATTATAACAAACATTTTTTTTAATATGCGAGGTGAATTAAACTTTTATTGAAAATCAAAACTTTAGACATGTGAAAATGACTAATAAACAAACACACAAAAAAATATGATTTGCTCAACCCATTCTGGTATAAAAGGTGTTAAAAGACTAAACCAAAATTTAAAGCCTGCTGCCGTTAAAAATGTCTATATTTTTTACAGCTTTTTTGCTAAAGAAATGTAAGAAATTTTGTGGATAGTTGTTAACATAAACGTTAGAAAATAGCTTAACAAAAAATTGCCACTTGGAATTATATATAGCTAAATTCGCCGGAAATTGACGAAGAATTTCTCCTTACAATCCAATTTACCCCTGTGTTTATATTTATTTTACTTTGTCTTTCAATTTCCAAATATATTAATAGCTACCAACACATCTATAACTAGCTGCATACACATTGGAATATTCATCACAACTGAACAACAAAATCTGAAGATAAAAAACTATGGTATAAAAATATTGCAAATTACAAATCCTGTTGAGCTATGTACGCCGTGTGACGTCACAAAGCAACAAAATATGTACGAACCAAGTTGGGTTTTGTTTGATAATGGCGACGACCGTTAATGTAATTATCGATTTTGGGGGACAAAATTTGGACACATAAAAATAAAAAATAAAATTTTTTTAATGCCATGTTGTTTTCATGATATGTAAGAATGTCTTAATTATAAAAAAACATATATATAGGTTTTTTCGTTAGTTCTCCTTTAACAGAAAAATTCAATTGAGGAACATCTCGAAAATCTCGCATAATAAAGTACTGTTTCAACTCCATTTAACTTTCCAACAATAGCTTCATGGAAATTGGCGACAAGTGTCAATCATAATCCTGATTGGCAACAACCTGATACTGGTGACAACTGGGAGGATGGTATGTCTTGTTGTTTTGTTTCTGTTTCATTTTTTGTTTTTAAAAGTGAAGAATCTGGATCCACCGTGTTTCCAGGGCATTGCCTTTTATGATGAATATGCTGCTCTGTAATAACGATTTGGGGACCAAGAAACCCTGGGAATAAGGATGTAATCTGGATATCAAATCCAACATGTAAGGTCTGTTTCGAGTTTTTATCAGCAAGGTTTAGAAACCCTGCGCTGTAAAGCAAACCAAAAACGTCTGTTATACTTGCTGCATGCTTGGTTGGTCCAAGTAGGTCTTTTTTGAATAAAAAAATACGTTTTTTAATTAAAGAAACACGTAAAAGTATAAACAAGCAATTATTGTGAAGTTTTACAATAGCTTTCTGGGCAAACAAAGAACAAATAAACATCACACAAACAATTATTTTATTATGTCCTGATGAAAAATTTTAACTCGCTCTTTTTCGAGTACAACTGTGGTCCATATGGACCATATGCAATAAATGAGTAAATACAGAGTTGTTTACTGGTGATTTTGTTATAGTTTGCTATGTACAGGTTTCTGAATGTCTACCCTTTAAGCCTGTTTGAGTCTTGTATATACATTCTTTTACATATATTGTGGGATAATCAATAGTAAACAAATTGATGAGGCTGCTCCTAGGAAAACACTGTCTCTTGAAGAAGAAGTTGTGGAGAATATCTTAGCCTCTGATGATGATGAATATAGTTCTGCAAGTGATTGAAACTATGAAAAGAAAGAAAATGAGACCCATAACACGATGGCAGTAATATTTGTTGTTGACTTGAGTATGTCCACTTTAGCTACCACCGCTGATGAGCCAGATGAAGATAATCAACTAGATTCCCCTTCATAAACGGACGAGTGTAGCAGTGTACTTATATTTAGAACGTCGAATCACTTTCCAATAAATCAATTTTTAGATAAGAGATAGGTTTATGAACTTAATAAACTAAAAAGTGTAATAGTTGGTTTCGGCACGGAAATCAAAAAAGCAAGTATCTGATAGGGTGGAAGTTACTGTGTGATCTCTGTCAAACAATGTGGAGCATTTTGTTCTTACCAATTCTTACTATAATGATAGTCTAATCATTGTGATTCTTCTTTATTGTATTTTGTATCCTTTCAGAAATAGATGACAATGCTCAAGAGTTCAGCATTAATGTAAGCAAAGGCATGCCATTGGCAATGTTGCCAAAATATGGTGCTGTTGCGACTGAGGGGGAGGAGGAATTCTACGACCATGTAGACGATGAAAATGAACCAGAAGAAATAGAAGAAGTATATGAAGAATATGTAAATATTGACAGTACATCGTCATCTTCTGTGTTGAGAGAGGAGTTAATCCCTGAAAAACCGTTAAACTGGAACGAGTAAGGTCATGTTATTGTTACTGTGGAAGAACTGGGTTAAAAGCCAACCCTCAATAGATGACCATATTTTTTTTTGGAAAGTTTCGGTTGCAATGATTATTGGTTTACAAATTTTATTTTATTTTAGTATGAGCAAGACCCAGAAGAAGAATCATAAGAGAAAGTACGAGCGCCAGCAGCAAAGGATGGCAGAAGAGGGGGTCACTGAAGAACATTTTCAACCGTAATTTGTTTTGCATAATTTATTAACTCTGTGCTTGCTTCTTATTAAGTTAAAAGATAGAGAATAAGACCTGGCTATACTTCCTTATTTTTTGGTTTGCAAAAAACAATTGATTTTTTTAAAGGGGAAAACAAATGTATTGAATTGTTAATGTTTTAACAGGGACTACAAAACTAGCTGTCAATTTTTGACTTTAGTGACTTGCACTTGCACGAAAGTCGAGCTTATGGTGAGGAAAGAGTTATGAGCAATGAGGACAAAAACAACATCTTAAAACATTTTGAATATCGGATACCCAAATACAACTGAAAAAGACGGAAAAGTACCTTCCAAATATTTGATATCAATAATTTATTTTATATAAAAACTTACCTTGCTTTTAAACCTTTGCTTTTAAATAATAATTAAGTTTATTGAAAAAAAAGCTTTATATCCAACTACACACTCAGGTTCGCACAAGAGAAATTCATGTACTACATTGTTACTAAATTCAAAGATGAAATTGTTAAAGCAATGTGGAATAACTTTGGCATTAGTCGCAGACTTTTCCAAGGCTTTTCATACCGTCAATTATCCAAATCTTCTTAAATTATTAAACTACTTTGGTCTAGCCAACGAATTTTTACGTGCCATTCACAGTTATCTTGCTGAACGCGTACAATACGTCCAAATCAACCCCGAAGTCAATCTTCTTTGTAGTACCACAAGGCAGTATATTAGGCCATTCAACGTCTATGTATCTTACAGGTCTACCATTTTACAGAATCATACCCTACAATTCGCTGATGATACAACTATTTATGTCTATTCTAAAGTGAAGTCAATGATGTCTCTGACAGAAAAACTTAAAAATGATCTCAATGTGATGAGAACTTGGTGACATGATAAAAACCTTCATTAAATCCATCCGTAACATCAAGGAGGTGTTAAAAAGAAGGAGAGAGAACTCTTTTATTTCTATTGAAATCATCCGTGGCTCATGTTTACTTTTCTCTATTGTTCTTAAATCGAATTCTGTCAATCAAAATTTGAAATCTCGCGCTTAAATTAATAAATTAGCCGTTATCTGTTGTTATTATTTGCATAAATTATGAGCTCGCGGCTATTTTTCTCTCAGCGGTAGATGCTTGTTAGTTGATAATTTTGTCGTTTTTGCATATCATAAACAAGCAAGAAGCGAAATGGCAGGCGAAGACGTTAGAAATATAATAGAATTGGATGATGACTTATACAAGATCTTGTGTGGACCAAGTCAGCAGAGGATACCTCATAAAAGTCAACGATGACATGTTTATTTACTGCAGAAGAATCGAAAACATTATCGGAAAAGTTTTGAATTCAAACATGTTAAAAAAATATAAAGGAGAAGATATACAAAAACTTTTTGTAAATGAGCTTATGAGGGACACTTTAATTGATCAAGCCTGGGTCATACTTTCACGACATCTTGGACATGAGAACTTATCAAAAATTCTCAAAGCTCAGATTATAAAAAAATGGTGTGACATCAAAGCAAAAGCACACGTCACTGCATATATACAAGTAGTTCGACGCAAACTTGCTTCTCTAGCATCTGAGAAAAAAGAAAAGATGACTGTAGAATTATCTAAAAAAGGTGAACCAGCAATGAGAACAAAACTTAACTAATTGTCATAACGTTGTTACTTATAACTTGTTTTAACTTCAAGAAATATATATCTTTTCCATGTACATAACGTGTGTTTCCTAGCAAAATAAGCATACCCTTATTATGTAGTTTGTACTATTTTAACTCATTGTGTGTGAGTATATAAAAAAGCAATACAAAACTGTAATTTTTATTCACGTATGGCTGATCCATTCAAAATGAAGATGAAAGAAATTCCGTAATAGTTAAAATAAAAATAACATAGCAATGATAAAGTTGCAATCCTGAATGAATCAAAATCGTACTCCACTAAAGATATTTGCAAAAGATGTGACTCAAAGACAAGACACTCATAACAAAACAACTTCTATGTTGAAAGAGCGCAATGGAAAAAATGTCTGACATACCCAGAAAAAATATACATAAAATATTCAAACAATCATGTTTCCAAAAGTATCAATGTAATAAATAACTACTATAATTACTACTATAATAACTACAATAACTACTGTTCCACTCTGATTCATGAATGGCTGTTCGAAATTACATCTCGACTTTATTACATCTTCGAAACCTTTTAGCCCAGTGCAAACACTGACCGACTTCCATAATGACGAAAAAGTTGGAATATCTTCATTTTTCAAAACATATGGCAGAGTTTTTGTTAATTCCATTGTTTCTTTCTCCATAGGTTTCCCATATATGGAGAAATCCCAACCATTGCTGTTGTATATATGTGTTGTAAACAAATGGTTCAATTCTTTTTCATGTTGTCAAAGGGATGTATAGACACGTTTATAGTTATCCAATTTATCACATATATTAAAACCAACTTTCTTCATACTCAAATCTAATTCCAGTATTTTCAAGCTATCTTTTCTGTTTACAGCATAATTCATGCACACACAGTTTTCATCCACATGAGGGTAAAATGATGCAGCGGTACCGATTATTTTTTTTGACTTTTTCATCTTGTCTAACTTTCTTCTACATCCATTACAAATAAATTTGGGAAATACACAAGGATCTTCTTGTTCACAATTTATTCCATAGCTAGATTGAAACACTTCACTGTAAATATCACAAGATTTAAAATTAACATAATGTTTAATTTTGACAACTTTCTTCCCACATAATCTACATACCTTTTGAATATACTCTGAATGTGATGCAGACATGTTGACACACAGCAAAATTCAAATACGAATACTTTATTTTTCAAAAAAACTTGATAAAAAACCCACAAAGGTGTCAAGGGAATTAAAAAAAAAATGTGAATCAGTGGCCAGCTGGTTATGTAACACCTAATAAAAAAACAATTATAGAAACTCAATTCAATATATTCAAAACATACAGCTGGTGTGAGAAAGAAAGAATATACATAAACAGAAAATCTACTCCCACTGGGGAAAAAAGGAAAAAAATTTGCTTAAAACTTTTACCTAAATATACATAATTAGAACTAATAATTATTTTCTTTTGTTCCATGACAATGGAAAACATCACCGAGGGCTGCGACACCCTACCGAGAATTCGTCTACTTCGAGAGTTGAAAAAACAATTTTATAAATAACCACTCCTGACGAAACTGTACAAAAAAACGTTAATCAACCCTTTAACTAACGTTTTTCCAGGAGGGGACATACGAAATAGTTTATAAGTTGTAAAACTTTCCGATCTCCCAAGGCAGCTTTTCACATTTTGAAGGCACTTCACTCCTTCCGCGTCCTTCTCCTCTTCCGCATTGCTGTAAGTGTGATTTTTAAGATTTATCTTTTCTCGTTAAAACACTCGTTTCAATGTCGGTAGGTAAATATTGGGCCCAATCAGAGCCTTGGATCGGTTGAAAGGGGCGCCGACACAATAAAAAATTGAATAGAAAATTTAAAGGGACGCCGCGAGTACATCCAGGTCAGTACATCACAAATGATCAATAAACACACACTTAAAAAACAAAATACATAATAAATTCAATGTAATTGAACGAAAAGAAACAAACAATTTGGGATAAAATTTAATAAAACATTGTTATGGAAACCGCATATAAATGAAATTATAAGTTAAGATTTGGTTGTCTGAGTTAAGACAACTGAAAAGATTGCTCCTTTTCGTGTAAGAAAAAGGAGAATGTATGGTCATGTCAAAAATAGATTATGGTTTTGTTATTTTTAAAAACTCTCCACAAATTTAGTAGCACGATAACAGAAACTCCAAAATACTGCTGCTTCTTTTGTTATCGGTGGCTACTGTCGAGATGAGGACGTGATTACAAGATTGCTATGGATGCCAATTAAAGAACCTTAAACTCTACCACAATCCACATCAATCAATCCAAAAGACAAACGCAGACAACTAAACAAAAGCTGGAGAAGGATATGTTTAAATTTCTGTCAGTTGAAACCTTGAACGAACTCCCCGTAATATTTCGAAAAAAAGAAAATTTAATTATATTTTGCAATTGATGCAAAATCATAATATTTTGATAAAGCACTTTCTAAACTTCTTCAAGACAAGTAGTTTTTCCTATTTTAAATTTATCACCCTTTTTACCTAGCTAGCTAGCTATTTTCTAATTTTGTGCAGAAACATACTAAATATTGCATATAATTCAGTTGAGGCAACACAATGACTTAAAATCTAGTTGGAGGTATATTGATCAACTTATATACATGTTTAATAGATACAGTCCCTCGTCTCATCTCATCTCATCAAAACAAGCTTTCGATTTTACAGTTATCTATATTATAATACCCGTATACGTCTGTCCGTCTGTCACGCAAAATGGTACCGCAAGTAGCGAGAAGCACGCAATGCGGTATAAAAAGAACGGGCAAACCCGTGGATTTTTCCACGGGCCACCGACTAGTGTATTATATTTTGCAGACCGTCCGCCAAAAAAGAATCCTGAAAAATACTAAAGGATAATGTATTTATATTAAAAGAAAGACCATTTAAAAAGGTAGCAAACCATAAAAAATTATTGGCAGGTTGTCTATTATGGTTACAATAAAGCGGGTATATATAATTTCTTGTGTCTCCAACCTTCTGAGTGATCTGATTATTACACAATGTTATTTAAAATGTGCAAGAATGGAGAGTAACATCAATGACGGTGATCTTATTTGAGCCGTTCCATAGTTCTTTTAATATCTTGAGTGAGTCGCAAGTTTCTTGAGGCTCAGGAAATCTCAGAAAAAATTCAATTTTTAGGACCAAACTACAGAAATGTAATTGCCCTTTTTCAATATAAAAACGATATTTTGTTTGTTTGTATATTTGTTTGTTGTTAACATGTACATCGTTACCTTTATAGGGAGACTGATCCTACGAAGTGGACAGAAGAGAAGAGAAAGACGAAATTGAATGCCGTTAAGGCTGCCTATCCGGTTGCTGTCAACAAAATGATGGGTTGGTTAAGTTTTTTTAACGAGTCATTGATTGAATAAAAAACATTCGTTTGTACACTGATTTGTGATAAAAAAAATCTAAATTGACATAATTTGAAAGAGCTATCATGTTGTTGTTCATGCATAGCTGAACTCGATTCGTTTATTGACCATGTATATAAACCTTAAACAAACCAATTTTAAGATTTTGGTTACAAATTTAGATCCTGATGGAGCAGAGCCTAGCCAGCTGTATTTATCCTGTTCTGTTTAGGTTTTTACTCAGCTGAGTGATTTTCATCCCAGCCAACATTATTGTTTGTTTTTGTGTTATCTTCACCAATCTGATATAGATATTTTTTCTTACAGTTAATTTTGTAACGACAGGCTGTAGCTAGGCTGTGTTCGTGTTTAAACTGGCAGTTAAATTTAACTTATTCCGCAAAATCGAATTCCTCTGTAAATATTGTAGCAAAATGGGTAAACATTAGGCATAGCCTGTGTTTTTTAATTAAGGAAGTTGCGAAAAAGTTATTTTTCGAAATGAAGATAACGCGAGGGCGTACAGCAGGTAAGCACTCGACATGACTTTTCAACATGGTTTACCTGTACCAAGAAGTTTATTTTTTAACTTTTGCGGGAACTTATTCTGCAAAATAAAAAATACTGGCAGACTGTTTTTTGCTATGAAAAGGTTAAAACAAGTTGTAGCCTGTTTTTTCTTTAATTTAGCCAAATTTGTGGA
Source organism: Hydractinia echinata (assembly GCA_030067915.1). Classification (NCBI taxonomy): domain Eukaryota; kingdom Metazoa; phylum Cnidaria; class Hydrozoa; order Anthoathecata; family Hydractiniidae; genus Hydractinia; species Hydractinia echinata. The sequence goes on along the minus strand of JASGCC010002990.1, from coordinate 1,935 downwards.
ACGGTTTTTTCGGAAAAAACTCATGTTGTATCGTTCTAAGCGCTCTGTTGGATTTGCGACAGACCCTATGATTTTAATTAAATGGAAAGGTTCAAGTTGGCTTATTCCGTAAAATAGAAATGGGTGAATGTTTTTGCTAGGATGGGGTTACAATAGACTGTATTTTTTATTGAAGAATACATGAAACACCTATTACCCAATTGTTTAAGTTCTATATGATAGCGTTTTGCTGGATTTAAATAAAATACGGTGTTGTTTAAGTTCCATATGATCGCGTTTTGATGATTTTAGGACAAAATACCGTTTTGTTTAAGCTCCATATTATCGCGTTTTGATGTAGCCAAACAAACTTTGTTATTATTGTTTTTGAATAAAGATGTGGGATAATCACCGCATTTCGTTCTAAAATAACAAGAAAACGTCCTTCAACGCTTTAAAATCGCCGTACTTCTTTCTAAAATGAAGAGAAGACGCCCCTATAAACAAAAAAAATTGCCGTATTTTGTTATAAAAAAACGGAGCAATCGAAACTACTACTTTTAATCGCTGCAAAGGGTATCGATAATAGTTGGTGTGAATTAAAGAAATGTCCGTTTATTGAAATATATAGTGATCGATAGCCCTTTTAAACAATAGCATGCCTATTACATGTGACAACAAAAGTTACAATTATATCGTCTATATTTTCACCGGTTGCATATTTTTCATAAAGAAACATGTGAAACATCAAGACTAAAATTTATGCGCAAGTTTCCGTCTGCGAATTTTATGTTTAGTAGGTAAATTTGATATGCAAAAAATAGGAAATGACCTGCGAATCGCGATTCGCGATCCGCGATCCGTTAATTTGAACGGTATGGCCTATGTTAAGAATACTAGCTATATTTTTTAAACTACGAAAAAAAATTAAATAATTTTCTAAAAGTCAGATGAATTTTCTAGCAAACATATATTTGTAAACCCGGAAGGCGTAAAAAGTTAACGAACACTTTTTCAAGTTGCTGCCTCTACAGGTACAGGGATTTAATGCTTATCATATAAAGTAACCCCAGTGAAATTCTGCTCCACTTGACTATTAAAACGTTGTCTCGGTTCTGCTGTTCCGAATCTGTGTCACAAAGATACTTTTCATGTATGTAAAAGCAAAATAGTTGAACAGCGGTTCTACTTTTTACCTTTACACTGTGATAAAAATATTAACAATTCATTTTTAAGAAAAAAGCAGACATCGTTGAAGAGCTCAGCACATCCAGAACATTAATATTTTAGTTTTGTCTCCATATTCATAAATACTTGTACCTTTTAACCTAAAATGCAGAGATGTATCAAGCAAAAATTATAAACAAATTTCAATGAAATTTAATTTTACTAAGCGCTCCACACAGTGTACCTGCACTAAGCGCTCCACACAGTTTACCTGCACTATGCTGGTGGGCTATGAGAAAATTAGGTGTGGATGAGTGGCTAGTTACGATGGTACAGTCTATGTACAGCAATGCTAGAAGTCGTGTCAGGATTAACGATTCACTTAGTGATGAATTTAGTGTAAATGTTGGTGTACATCAGGGTTCTGTACTTAGTCCTTTGTTGTTTGTTCTAGTCTTAGAAGCGCTGTCGATGGAGTTCAGAACAGGTTGTCCATGGGAGTTATTGTATGCAGATGATTTGGTTCTCATAGCAGAGTCGATGGAAGAATTAGTTGAAAAGTTTGAGAAGTGGAAGAAAGGACTAGAAGAGAAAGGGCTAAAGGTGAACACAATAACGTCTAAAGTCATGATTAGTAGCATTGCAGCCAAGTGTGACCTTGTAGTTGGAAAGTGGCCTTGTGGAGTTTGCAGGAAAGGGGTTGGTAGTAACTCAATTTTTTGTCAGACTTGCAAGCATTGGGTACATAAGAAGTGCAGTAGTATTGGTGGAAGGTTAAAGGGGAATTAA
>JASGCC010002989.1:0-25810 GCA_030067915.1 Hydractinia echinata | reverse complement strand
TAATTGAACTGATTTTGGACTTTGACCTTATAAATGTGATAAATGAGACAATTGGACTCCAAGAAATAACATTCTTCTTAATTTGACATGATTGCTGGAACTCAGCAATTACACTGGGCGCTGTGGTAGCGCTTTATTTAAAAATTTAGATAAATAAGTCATTTTTTACTGTGGGACCAATCCTAGCCGTTAGCGCGCGCTGAAGAAATAGAGACAGTTTCAAAAACTACATTTCATTGACTTTCTAACGGTATCAGTCCGTTTGAGTTACAACGGTTGCGTCACATATTCGTACCAACATGTATTTAGCGATATTTTTCTGATATTACTAGGTTGCATCGCTTTTAACAGTGAAACGATTGACTGTGGGACTTAATTGAACTGATTTTGGACTTTGACCTTATAAATGTGATAAATGAGACAATTGGACTCCAAGAAATAACATTCTTCTTAATTTGACATGATTGCTGGAACTCAGCGATTACACTGGGCGCTGTGGTAGCGCTTTATTTAAAAATTTAGATAAATAAGTCATTTTTTACTGTGGGACCAATCCTAGCCGTTAGCGCGCGCTGAAGAAATAGAGACAGTTTCAAAAACTACATTTCATTGACTTTCTAACGGTATCAGTCCGTTTGAGTTACAACGGTTGCGTCACATATTCGTACCAACATGTATTTAGCGATATTTTTCTGATATTACTAGGTTGCATCGCTTTTAACAGTGAAACGATTGACTGTGGGACTTAATTGAACTGATTTTGGACTTTGACCTTATAAATGTGATAAATGAGACAATTGGACTCCAAGAAATAACATTCTTCTTAATTTGACATGATTGCTGGAACTCAGCATTACACTGGGCGCTGTGGTAGCGCTTTATTTAAAAATTTAGATAAATAAGTCATTTTTTACTGTGGGACCAATCCTAGCCGTTAGCGCGCGCTGAAGAAATAGAGACAGTTTCAAAAACTACATTTCATTGACTTTCTAACGGTATCAGTCCGTTTGAGTTACAACGGTTGCGTCACATATTCGTACCAACATGTATTTAGCGATATTTTTCTGATATTACTAGGTTGCATCGCTTTTAACAGTGAAACGATTGACTGTGGGACTTAATTGAACTGATTTTGGACTTTGACCTTATAAATGTGATAAATGAGACAATTGGACTCCAAGAAATAACATTCTTCTTAATTTGACATGATTGCTGGAACTCAGCAATTACACTGGGCGCTGTGGTAGCGCTTTATTTAAAAATTTAGATAAATAAGTCATTTTTTACTGTGGGACCAATCCTAGCCGTTAGCGCGCGCTGAAGAAATAGAGACAGTTTCAAAAACTACATTTCATTGACTTTCTAACGGTATCAGTCCGTTTGAGTTACAACGGTTGCGTCACATATTCGTACCAACATGTATTTAGCGATATTTTTCTGATATTACTAGGTTGCATCGCTTTTAACAGTGAAACGATTGACTGTGGGACTTAATTGAACTGATTTTGGACTTTGACCTTATAAATGTGATAAATGAGACAATTGGACTCCAAGAAATAACATTCTTCTTAATTTGACATGATTGCTGGAACTCAGCAATTACACTGGGCGCTGTGGTAGCGCTTTATTTAAAAATTTAGATAAATAAGTCATTTTTTACTGTGGGACCAATCCTAGCCGTTAGCGCGCGCTGAAGAAATAGAGACAGTTTCAAAAACTACATTTCATTGACTTTCTAACGGTATCAGTCCGTTTGAGTTACAACGGTTGCGTCACATATTCGTACCAACATGTATTTAGCGATATTTTTCTGATATTACTAGGTTGCATCGCTTTTAACAGTGAAACGATTGACTGTGGGACTTAATTGAACTGATTTTGGACTTTGACCTTATAAATGTGATAAATGAGACAATTGGACTCCAAGAAATAACATTCTTCTTAATTTGACATGATTGCTGGAACTCAGCAATTACACTGGGCGCTGTGGTAGCGCTTTATTTAAAAATTTAGATAAATAAGTCATTTTTTACTGTGGGACCAATCCTAGCCGTTAGCGCGCGCTGAAGAAATAGAGACAGTTTCAAAAACTACATTTCATTGACTTTCTAACGGTATCAGTCCGTTTGAGTTACAACGGTTGCGTCACATATTCGTACCAACATGTATTTAGCGATATTTTTCTGATATTACTAGGTTGCATCGCTTTTAACAGTGAAACGATTGACTGTGGGACTTAATTGAACTGATTTTGGACTTTGACCTTATAAATGTGATAAATGAGACAATTGGACTCCAAGAAATAACATTCTTCTTAATTTGACATGATTGCTGGAACTCAGCATTACACTGGGCGCTGTGGTAGCGCTTTATTTAAAAATTTAGATAAATAAGTCATTTTTTACTGTGGGACCAATCCTAGCCGTTAGCGCGCGCTGAAGAAATAGAGACAGTTTCAAAAACTACATTTCATTGACTTTCTAACGGTATCAGTCCGTTTGAGTTACAACGGTTGCGTCACATATTCGTACCAACATGTATTTAGCGATATTTTTCTGATATTACTAGGTTGCATCGCTTTTAACAGTGAAACGATTGACTGTGGGACTTAATTGAACTGATTTTGGACTTTGACCTTATAAATGTGATAAATGAGACAATTGGACTCCAAGAAATAACATTCTTCTTAATTTGACATGATTGCTGGAACTCAGCAATTACACTGGGCGCTGTGGTAGCGCTTTATTTAAAAATTTAGATAAATAAGTCATTTTTTACTGTGGGACCAATCCTAGCCGTTAGCGCGCGCTGAAGAAATAGAGACAGTTTCAAAAACTACATTTCATTGACTTTCTAACGGTATCAGTCCGTTTGAGTTACAACGGTTGCGTCACATATTCGTACCAACATGTATTTAGCGATATTTTTCTGATATTACTAGGTTGCATCGCTTTTAACAGTGAAACGATTGACTGTGGGACTTAATTGAACTGATTTTGGACTTTGACCTTATAAATGTGATAAATGAGACAATTGGACTCCAAGAAATAACATTCTTCTTAATTTGACATGATTGCTGGAACTCAGCATTACACTGGGCGCTGTGGTAGCGCTTTATTTAAAAATTTAGATAAATAAGTCATTTTTTACTGTGGGACCAATCCTAGCCGTTAGCGCGCGCTGAAGAAATAGAGACAGTTTCAAAAACTACATTTCATTGACTTTCTAACGGTATCAGTCCGTTTGAGTTACAACGGTTGCGTCACATATTCGTACCAACATGTATTTAGCGATATTTTTCTGATATTACTAGGTTGCATCGCTTTTAACAGTGAAACGATTGACTGTGGGACTTAATTGAACTGATTTTGGACTTTGACCTTATAAATGTGATAAATGAGACAATTGGACTCCAAGAAATAACATTCTTCTTAATTTGACATGATTGCTGGAACTCAGCATTACACTGGGCGCTGTGGTAGCGCTTTATTTAAAAATTTAGATAAATAAGTCATTTTTTACTGTGGGACCAATCCTAGCCGTTAGCGCGCGCTGAAGAAATAGAGACAGTTTCAAAAACTACATTTCATTGACTTTCTAACGGTATCAGTCCGTTTGAGTTACAACGGTTGCGTCACATATTCGTACCAACATGTATTTAGCGATATTTTTCTGATATTACTAGGTTGCATCGCTTTTAACAGTGAAACGATTGACTGTGGGACTTAATTGAACTGATTTTGGACTTTGACCTTATAAATGTGATAAATGAGACAATTGGACTCCAAGAAATAACATTCTTCTTAATTTGACATGATTGCTGGAACTCAGCATTACACTGGGCGCTGTGGTAGCGCTTTATTTAAAAATTTAGATAAATAAGTCATTTTTTACTGTGGGACCAATCCTAGCCGTTAGCGCGCGCTGAAGAAATAGAGACAGTTTCAAAAACTACATTTCATTGACTTTCTAACGGTATCAGTCCGTTTGAGTTACAACGGTTGCGTCACATATTCGTACCAACATGTATTTAGCGATATTTTTCTGATATTACTAGGTTGCATCGCTTTTAACAGTGAAACGATTGACTGTGGGACTTAATTGAACTGATTTTGGACTTTGACCTTATAAATGTGATAAATGAGACAATTGGACTCCAAGAAATAACATTCTTCTTAATTTGACATGATTGCTGGAACTCAGCATTACACTGGGCGCTGTGGTAGCGCTTTATTTAAAAATTTAGATAAATAAGTCATTTTTTACTGTGGGACCAATCCTAGCCGTTAGCGCGCGCTGAAGAAATAGAGACAGTTTCAAAAACTACATTTCATTGACTTTCTAACGGTATCAGTCCGTTTGAGTTACAACGGTTGCGTCACATATTCGTACCAACATGTATTTAGCGATATTTTTCTGATATTACTAGGTTGCATCGCTTTTAACAGTGAAACGATTGACTGTGGGACTTAATTGAACTGATTTTGGACTTTGACCTTATAAATGTGATAAATGAGACAATTGGACTCCAAGAAATAACATTCTTCTTAATTTGACATGATTGCTGGAACTCAGCATTACACTGGGCGCTGTGGTAGCGCTTTATTTAAAAATTTAGATAAATAAGTCATTTTTTACTGTGGGACCAATCCTAGCCGTTAGCGCGCGCTGAAGAAATAGAGACAGTTTCAAAAACTACATTTCATTGACTTTCTAACGGTATCAGTCCGTTTGAGTTACAACGGTTGCGTCACATATTCGTACCAACATGTATTTAGCGATATTTTTCTGATATTACTAGGTTGCATCGCTTTTAACAGTGAAACGATTGACTGTGGGACTTAATTGAACTGATTTTGGACTTTGACCTTATAAATGTGATAAATGAGACAATTGGACTCCAAGAAATAACATTCTTCTTAATTTGACATGATTGCTGGAACTCAGCATTACACTGGGCGCTGTGGTAGCGCTTTATTTAAAAATTTAGATAAATAAGTCATTTTTTACTGTGGGACCAATCCTAGCCGTTAGCGCGCGCTGAAGAAATAGAGACAGTTTCAAAAACTACATTTCATTGACTTTCTAACGGTATCAGTCCGTTTGAGTTACAACGGTTGCGTCACATATTCGTACCAACATGTATTTAGCGATATTTTTCTGATATTACTAGGTTGCATCGCTTTTAACAGTGAAACGATTGACTGTGGGACTTAATTGAACTGATTTTGGACTTTGACCTTATAAATGTGATAAATGAGACAATTGGACTCCAAGAAATAACATTCTTCTTAATTTGACATGATTGCTGGAACTCAGCATTACACTGGGCGCTGTGGTAGCGCTTTATTTAAAAATTTAGATAAATAAGTCATTTTTTACTGTGGGACCAATCCTAGCCGTTAGCGCGCGCTGAAGAAATAGAGACAGTTTCAAAAACTACATTTCATTGACTTTCTAACGGTATCAGTCCGTTTGAGTTACAACGGTTGCGTCACATATTCGTACCAACATGTATTTAGCGATATTTTTCTGATATTACTAGGTTGCATCGCTTTTAACAGTGAAACGATTGACTGTGGGACTTAATTGAACTGATTTTGGACTTTGACCTTATAAATGTGATAAATGAGACAATTGGACTCCAAGAAATAACATTCTTCTTAATTTGACATGATTGCTGGAACTCAGCATTACACTGGGCGCTGTGGTAGCGCTTTATTTAAAAATTTAGATAAATAAGTCATTTTTTACTGTGGGACCAATCCTAGCCGTTAGCGCGCGCTGAAGAAATAGAGACAGTTTCAAAAACTACATTTCATTGACTTTCTAACGGTATCAGTCCGTTTGAGTTACAACGGTTGCGTCACATATTCGTACCAACATGTATTTAGCGATATTTTTCTGATATTACTAGGTTGCATCGCTTTTAACAGTGAAACGATTGACTGTGGGACTTAATTGAACTGATTTTGGACTTTGACCTTATAAATGTGATAAATGAGACAATTGGACTCCAAGAAATAACATTCTTCTTAATTTGACATGATTGCTGGAACTCAGCATTACACTGGGCGCTGTGGTAGCGCTTTATTTAAAAATTTAGATAAATAAGTCATTTTTTACTGTGGGACCAATCCTAGCCGTTAGCGCGCGCTGAAGAAATAGAGACAGTTTCAAAAACTACATTTCATTGACTTTCTAACGGTATCAGTCCGTTTGAGTTACAACGGTTGCGTCACATATTCGTACCAACATGTATTTAGCGATATTTTTCTGATATTACTAGGTTGCATCGCTTTTAACAGTGAAACGATTGACTGTGGGACTTAATTGAACTGATTTTGGACTTTGACCTTATAAATGTGATAAATGAGACAATTGGACTCCAAGAAATAACATTCTTCTTAATTTGACATGATTGCTGGAACTCAGCATTACACTGGGCGCTGTGGTAGCGCTTTATTTAAAAATTTAGATAAATAAGTCATTTTTTACTGTGGGACCAATCCTAGCCGTTAGCGCGCGCTGAAGAAATAGAGACAGTTTCAAAAACTACATTTCATTGACTTTCTAACGGTATCAGTCCGTTTGAGTTACAACGGTTGCGTCACATATTCGTACCAACATGTATTTAGCGATATTTTTCTGATATTACTAGGTTGCATCGCTTTTAACAGTGAAACGATTGACTGTGGGACTTAATTGAACTGATTTTGGACTTTGACCTTATAAATGTGATAAATGAGACAATTGGACTCCAAGAAATAACATTCTTCTTAATTTGACATGATTGCTGGAACTCAGCATTACACTGGGCGCTGTGGTAGCGCTTTATTTAAAAATTTAGATAAATAAGTCATTTTTTACTGTGGGACCAATCCTAGCCGTTAGCGCGCGCTGAAGAAATAGAGACAGTTTCAAAAACTACATTTCATTGACTTTCTAACGGTATCAGTCCGTTTGAGTTACAACGGTTGCGTCACATATTCGTACCAACATGTATTTAGCGATATTTTTCTGATATTACTAGGTTGCATCGCTTTTAACAGTGAAACGATTGACTGTGGGACTTAATTGAACTGATTTTGGACTTTGACCTTATAAATGTGATAAATGAGACAATTGGACTCCAAGAAATAACATTCTTCTTAATTTGACATGATTGCTGGAACTCAGCGATTACACTGGGCGCTGTGGTAGCGCTTTATTTAAAAATTTAGATAAATAAGTCATTTTTTACTGTGGGACCAATCCTAGCCGTTAGCGCGCGCTGAAGAAATAGAGACAGTTTCAAAAACTACATTTCATTGACTTTCTAACGGTATCAGTCCGTTTGAGTTACAACGGTTGCGTCACATATTCGTACCAACATGTATTTAGCGATATTTTTCTGATATTACTAGGTTGCATCGCTTTTAACAGTGAAACGATTGACTGTGGGACTTAATTGAACTGATTTTGGACTTTGACCTTATAAATGTGATAAATGAGACAATTGGACTCCAAGAAATAACATTCTTCTTAATTTGACATGATTGCTGGAACTCAGCATTACACTGGGCGCTGTGGTAGCGCTTTATTTAAAAATTTAGATAAATAAGTCATTTTTTACTGTGGGACCAATCCTAGCCGTTAGCGCGCGCTGAAGAAATAGAGACAGTTTCAAAAACTACATTTCATTGACTTTCTAACGGTATCAGTCCGTTTGAGTTACAACGGTTGCGTCACATATTCGTACCAACATGTATTTAGCGATATTTTTCTGATATTACTAGGTTGCATCGCTTTTAACAGTGAAACGATTGACTGTGGGACTTAATTGAACTGATTTTGGACTTTGACCTTATAAATGTGATAAATGAGACAATTGGACTCCAAGAAATAACATTCTTCTTAATTTGACATGATTGCTGGAACTCAGCATTACACTGGGCGCTGTGGTAGCGCTTTATTTAAAAATTTAGATAAATAAGTCATTTTTTACTGTGGGACCAATCCTAGCCGTTAGCGCGCGCTGAAGAAATAGAGACAGTTTCAAAAACTACATTTCATTGACTTTCTAACGGTATCAGTCCGTTTGAGTTACAACGGTTGCGTCACATATTCGTACCAACATGTATTTAGCGATATTTTTCTGATATTACTAGGTTGCATCGCTTTTAACAGTGAAACGATTGACTGTGGGACTTAATTGAACTGATTTTGGACTTTGACCTTATAAATGTGATAAATGAGACAATTGGACTCCAAGAAATAACATTCTTCTTAATTTGACATGATTGCTGGAACTCAGCATTACACTGGGCGCTGTGGTAGCGCTTTATTTAAAAATTTAGATAAATAAGTCATTTTTTACTGTGGGACCAATCCTAGCCGTTAGCGCGCGCTGAAGAAATAGAGACAGTTTCAAAAACTACATTTCATTGACTTTCTAACGGTATCAGTCCGTTTGAGTTACAACGGTTGCGTCACATATTCGTACCAACATGTATTTAGCGATATTTTTCTGATATTACTAGGTTGCATCGCTTTTAACAGTGAAACGATTGACTGTGGGACTTAATTGAACTGATTTTGGACTTTGACCTTATAAATGTGATAAATGAGACAATTGGACTCCAAGAAATAACATTCTTCTTAATTTGACATGATTGCTGGAACTCAGCATTACACTGGGCGCTGTGGTAGCGCTTTATTTAAAAATTTAGATAAATAAGTCATTTTTTACTGTGGGACCAATCCTAGCCGTTAGCGCGCGCTGAAGAAATAGAGACAGTTTCAAAAACTACATTTCATTGACTTTCTAACGGTATCAGTCCGTTTGAGTTACAACGGTTGCGTCACATATTCGTACCAACATGTATTTAGCGATATTTTTCTGATATTACTAGGTTGCATCGCTTTTAACAGTGAAACGATTGACTGTGGGACTTAATTGAACTGATTTTGGACTTTGACCTTATAAATGTGATAAATGAGACAATTGGACTCCAAGAAATAACATTCTTCTTAATTTGACATGATTGCTGGAACTCAGCATTACACTGGGCGCTGTGGTAGCGCTTTATTTAAAAATTTAGATAAATAAGTCATTTTTTACTGTGGGACCAATCCTAGCCGTTAGCGCGCGCTGAAGAAATAGAGACAGTTTCAAAAACTACATTTCATTGACTTTCTAACGGTATCAGTCCGTTTGAGTTACAACGGTTGCGTCACATATTCGTACCAACATGTATTTAGCGATATTTTTCTGATATTACTAGGTTGCATCGCTTTTAACAGTGAAACGATTGACTGTGGGACTTAATTGAACTGATTTTGGACTTTGACCTTATAAATGTGATAAATGAGACAATTGGACTCCAAGAAATAACATTCTTCTTAATTTGACATGATTGCTGGAACTCAGCATTACACTGGGCGCTGTGGTAGCGCTTTATTTAAAAATTTAGATAAATAAGTCATTTTTTACTGTGGGACCAATCCTAGCCGTTAGCGCGCGCTGAAGAAATAGAGACAGTTTCAAAAACTACATTTCATTGACTTTCTAACGGTATCAGTCCGTTTGAGTTACAACGGTTGCGTCACATATTCGTACCAACATGTATTTAGCGATATTTTTCTGATATTACTAGGTTGCATCGCTTTTAACAGTGAAACGATTGACTGTGGGACTTAATTGAACTGATTTTGGACTTTGACCTTATAAATGTGATAAATGAGACAATTGGACTCCAAGAAATAACATTCTTCTTAATTTGACATGATTGCTGGAACTCAGCATTACACTGGGCGCTGTGGTAGCGCTTTATTTAAAAATTTAGATAAATAAGTCATTTTTTACTGTGGGACCAATCCTAGCCGTTAGCGCGCGCTGAAGAAATAGAGACAGTTTCAAAAACTACATTTCATTGACTTTCTAACGGTATCAGTCCGTTTGAGTTACAACGGTTGCGTCACATATTCGTACCAACATGTATTTAGCGATATTTTTCTGATATTACTAGGTTGCATCGCTTTTAACAGTGAAACGATTGACTGTGGGACTTAATTGAACTGATTTTGGACTTTGACCTTATAAATGTGATAAATGAGACAATTGGACTCCAAGAAATAACATTCTTCTTAATTTGACATGATTGCTGGAACTCAGCATTACACTGGGCGCTGTGGTAGCGCTTTATTTAAAAATTTAGATAAATAAGTCATTTTTTACTGTGGGACCAATCCTAGCCGTTAGCGCGCGCTGAAGAAATAGAGACAGTTTCAAAAACTACATTTCATTGACTTTCTAACGGTATCAGTCCGTTTGAGTTACAACGGTTGCGTCACATATTCGTACCAACATGTATTTAGCGATATTTTTCTGATATTACTAGGTTGCATCGCTTTTAACAGTGAAACGATTGACTGTGGGACTTAATTGAACTGATTTTGGACTTTGACCTTATAAATGTGATAAATGAGACAATTGGACTCCAAGAAATAACATTCTTCTTAATTTGACATGATTGCTGGAACTCAGCATTACACTGGGCGCTGTGGTAGCGCTTTATTTAAAAATTTAGATAAATAAGTCATTTTTTACTGTGGGACCAATCCTAGCCGTTAGCGCGCGCTGAAGAAATAGAGACAGTTTCAAAAACTACATTTCATTGACTTTCTAACGGTATCAGTCCGTTTGAGTTACAACGGTTGCGTCACATATTCGTACCAACATGTATTTAGCGATATTTTTCTGATATTACTAGGTTGCATCGCTTTTAACAGTGAAACGATTGACTGTGGGACTTAATTGAACTGATTTTGGACTTTGACCTTATAAATGTGATAAATGAGACAATTGGACTCCAAGAAATAACATTCTTCTTAATTTGACATGATTGCTGGAACTCAGCATTACACTGGGCGCTGTGGTAGCGCTTTATTTAAAAATTTAGATAAATAAGTCATTTTTTACTGTGGGACCAATCCTAGCCGTTAGCGCGCGCTGAAGAAATAGAGACAGTTTCAAAAACTACATTTCATTGACTTTCTAACGGTATCAGTCCGTTTGAGTTACAACGGTTGCGTCACATATTCGTACCAACATGTATTTAGCGATATTTTTCTGATATTACTAGGTTGCATCGCTTTTAACAGTGAAACGATTGACTGTGGGACTTAATTGAACTGATTTTGGACTTTGACCTTATAAATGTGATAAATGAGACAATTGGACTCCAAGAAATAACATTCTTCTTAATTTGACATGATTGCTGGAACTCAGCGATTACACTGGGCGCTGTGGTAGCGCTTTATTTAAAAATTTAGATAAATAAGTCATTTTTTACTGTGGGACCAATCCTAGCCGTTAGCGCGCGCTGAAGAAATAGAGACAGTTTCAAAAACTACATTTCATTGACTTTCTAACGGTATCAGTCCGTTTGAGTTACAACGGTTGCGTCACATATTCGTACCAACATGTATTTAGCGATATTTTTCTGATATTACTAGGTTGCATCGCTTTTAACAGTGAAACGATTGACTGTGGGACTTAATTGAACTGATTTTGGACTTTGACCTTATAAATGTGATAAATGAGACAATTGGACTCCAAGAAATAACATTCTTCTTAATTTGACATGATTGCTGGAACTCAGCATTACACTGGGCGCTGTGGTAGCGCTTTATTTAAAAATTTAGATAAATAAGTCATTTTTTACTGTGGGACCAATCCTAGCCGTTAGCGCGCGCTGAAGAAATAGAGACAGTTTCAAAAACTACATTTCATTGACTTTCTAACGGTATCAGTCCGTTTGAGTTACAACGGTTGCGTCACATATTCGTACCAACATGTATTTAGCGATATTTTTCTGATATTACTAGGTTGCATCGCTTTTAACAGTGAAACGATTGACTGTGGGACTTAATTGAACTGATTTTGGACTTTGACCTTATAAATGTGATAAATGAGACAATTGGACTCCAAGAAATAACATTCTTCTTAATTTGACATGATTGCTGGAACTCAGCATTACACTGGGCGCTGTGGTAGCGCTTTATTTAAAAATTTAGATAAATAAGTCATTTTTTACTGTGGGACCAATCCTAGCCGTTAGCGCGCGCTGAAGAAATAGAGACAGTTTCAAAAACTACATTTCATTGACTTTCTAACGGTATCAGTCCGTTTGAGTTACAACGGTTGCGTCACATATTCGTACCAACATGTATTTAGCGATATTTTTCTGATATTACTAGGTTGCATCGCTTTTAACAGTGAAACGATTGACTGTGGGACTTAATTGAACTGATTTTGGACTTTGACCTTATAAATGTGATAAATGAGACAATTGGACTCCAAGAAATAACATTCTTCTTAATTTGACATGATTGCTGGAACTCAGCATTACACTGGGCGCTGTGGTAGCGCTTTATTTAAAAATTTAGATAAATAAGTCATTTTTTACTGTGGGACCAATCCTAGCCGTTAGCGCGCGCTGAAGAAATAGAGACAGTTTCAAAAACTACATTTCATTGACTTTCTAACGGTATCAGTCCGTTTGAGTTACAACGGTTGCGTCACATATTCGTACCAACATGTATTTAGCGATATTTTTCTGATATTACTAGGTTGCATCGCTTTTAACAGTGAAACGATTGACTGTGGGACTTAATTGAACTGATTTTGGACTTTGACCTTATAAATGTGATAAATGAGACAATTGGACTCCAAGAAATAACATTCTTCTTAATTTGACATGATTGCTGGAACTCAGCGATTACACTGGGCGCTGTGGTAGCGCTTTATTTAAAAATTTAGATAAATAAGTCATTTTTTACTGTGGGACCAATCCTAGCCGTTAGCGCGCGCTGAAGAAATAGAGACAGTTTCAAAAACTACATTTCATTGACTTTCTAACGGTATCAGTCCGTTTGAGTTACAACGGTTGCGTCACATATTCGTACCAACATGTATTTAGCGATATTTTTCTGATATTACTAGGTTGCATCGCTTTTAACAGTGAAACGATTGACTGTGGGACTTAATTGAACTGATTTTGGACTTTGACCTTATAAATGTGATAAATGAGACAATTGGACTCCAAGAAATAACATTCTTCTTAATTTGACATGATTGCTGGAACTCAGCATTACACTGGGCGCTGTGGTAGCGCTTTATTTAAAAATTTAGATAAATAAGTCATTTTTTACTGTGGGACCAATCCTAGCCGTTAGCGCGCGCTGAAGAAATAGAGACAGTTTCAAAAACTACATTTCATTGACTTTCTAACGGTATCAGTCCGTTTGAGTTACAACGGTTGCGTCACATATTCGTACCAACATGTATTTAGCGATATTTTTCTGATATTACTAGGTTGCATCGCTTTTAACAGTGAAACGATTGACTGTGGGACTTAATTGAACTGATTTTGGACTTTGACCTTATAAATGTGATAAATGAGACAATTGGACTCCAAGAAATAACATTCTTCTTAATTTGACATGATTGCTGGAACTCAGCATTACACTGGGCGCTGTGGTAGCGCTTTATTTAAAAATTTAGATAAATAAGTCATTTTTTACTGTGGGACCAATCCTAGCCGTTAGCGCGCGCTGAAGAAATAGAGACAGTTTCAAAAACTACATTTCATTGACTTTCTAACGGTATCAGTCCGTTTGAGTTACAACGGTTGCGTCACATATTCGTACCAACATGTATTTAGCGATATTTTTCTGATATTACTAGGTTGCATCGCTTTTAACAGTGAAACGATTGACTGTGGGACTTAATTGAACTGATTTTGGACTTTGACCTTATAAATGTGATAAATGAGACAATTGGACTCCAAGAAATAACATTCTTCTTAATTTGACATGATTGCTGGAACTCAGCGATTACACTGGGCGCTGTGGTAGCGCTTTATTTAAAAATTTAGATAAATAAGTCATTTTTTACTGTGGGACCAATCCTAGCCGTTAGCGCGCGCTGAAGAAATAGAGACAGTTTCAAAAACTACATTTCATTGACTTTCTAACGGTATCAGTCCGTTTGAGTTACAACGGTTGCGTCACATATTCGTACCAACATGTATTTAGCGATATTTTTCTGATATTACTAGGTTGCATCGCTTTTAACAGTGAAACGATTGACTGTGGGACTTAATTGAACTGATTTTGGACTTTGACCTTATAAATGTGATAAATGAGACAATTGGACTCCAAGAAATAACATTCTTCTTAATTTGACATGATTGCTGGAACTCAGCGATTACACTGGGCGCTGTGGTAGCGCTTTATTTAAAAATTTAGATAAATAAGTCATTTTTTACTGTGGGACCAATCCTAGCCGTTAGCGCGCGCTGAAGAAATAGAGACAGTTTCAAAAACTACATTTCATTGACTTTCTAACGGTATCAGTCCGTTTGAGTTACAACGGTTGCGTCACATATTCGTACCAACATGTATTTAGCGATATTTTTCTGATATTACTAGGTTGCATCGCTTTTAACAGTGAAACGATTGACTGTGGGACTTAATTGAACTGATTTTGGACTTTGACCTTATAAATGTGATAAATGAGACAATTGGACTCCAAGAAATAACATTCTTCTTAATTTGACATGATTGCTGGAACTCAGCATTACACTGGGCGCTGTGGTAGCGCTTTATTTAAAAATTTAGATAAATAAGTCATTTTTTACTGTGGGACCAATCCTAGCCGTTAGCGCGCGCTGAAGAAATAGAGACAGTTTCAAAAACTACATTTCATTGACTTTCTAACGGTATCAGTCCGTTTGAGTTACAACGGTTGCGTCACATATTCGTACCAACATGTATTTAGCGATATTTTTCTGATATTACTAGGTTGCATCGCTTTTAACAGTGAAACGATTGACTGTGGGACTTAATTGAACTGATTTTGGACTTTGACCTTATAAATGTGATAAATGAGACAATTGGACTCCAAGAAATAACATTCTTCTTAATTTGACATGATTGCTGGAACTCAGCGATTACACTGGGCGCTGTGGTAGCGCTTTATTTAAAAATTTAGATAAATAAGTCATTTTTTACTGTGGGACCAATCCTAGCCGTTAGCGCGCGCTGAAGAAATAGAGACAGTTTCAAAAACTACATTTCATTGACTTTCTAACGGTATCAGTCCGTTTGAGTTACAACGGTTGCGTCACATATTCGTACCAACATGTATTTAGCGATATTTTTCTGATATTACTAGGTTGCATCGCTTTTAACAGTGAAACGATTGACTGTGGGACTTAATTGAACTGATTTTGGACTTTGACCTTATAAATGTGATAAATGAGACAATTGGACTCCAAGAAATAACATTCTTCTTAATTTGACATGATTGCTGGAACTCAGCAATTACACTGGGCGCTGTGGTAGCGCTTTATTTAAAAATTTAGATAAATAAGTCATTTTTTACTGTGGGACCAATCCTAGCCGTTAGCGCGCGCTGAAGAAATAGAGACAGTTTCAAAAACTACATTTCATTGACTTTCTAACGGTATCAGTCCGTTTGAGTTACAACGGTTGCGTCACATATTCGTACCAACATGTATTTAGCGATATTTTTCTGATATTACTAGGTTGCATCGCTTTTAACAGTGAAACGATTGACTGTGGGACTTAATTGAACTGATTTTGGACTTTGACCTTATAAATGTGATAAATGAGACAATTGGACTCCAAGAAATAACATTCTTCTTAATTTGACATGATTGCTGGAACTCAGCAATTACACTGGGCGCTGTGGTAGCGCTTTATTTAAAAATTTAGATAAATAAGTCATTTTTTACTGTGGGACCAATCCTAGCCGTTAGCGCGCTGAAGAAATAGAGACAGTTTCAAAAACTACATTTCATTGACTTTCTAACGGTATCAGTCCGTTTGAGTTACAACGGTTGCGTCACATATTCGTACCAACATGTATTTAGCGATATTTTTCTGATATTACTAGGTTGCATCGCTTTTAACAGTGAAACGATTGACTGTGGGACTTAATTGAACTGATTTTGGACTTTGACCTTATAAATGTGATAAATGAGACAATTGGACTCCAAGAAATAACATTCTTCTTAATTTGACATGATTGCTGGAACTCAGCAATTACACTGGGCGCTGTGGTAGCGCTTTATTTAAAAATTTAGATAAATAAGTCATTTTTTACTGTGGGACCAATCCTAGCCGTTAGCGCGCGCTGAAGAAATAGAGACAGTTTCAAAAACTACATTTCATTGACTTTCTAACGGTATCAGTCCGTTTGAGTTACAACGGTTGCGTCACATATTCGTACCAACATGTATTTAGCGATATTTTTCTGATAATTACTAGTTGCATCGCTTTAACAGTGAAACGATTGACTGTGGGACTTAGTTGAACTGCTTTTGGACTTTCGCTTATAAATGTGATAAATGAGACAATTGGACTTCCAAGAAATAACATTCTTATTAATTTGACATGATTGCTGGAACTCAGCAAATTACACTGGGCGCTGTGGTAGCGCTTTATTTAAAAATTTAGATAAATAAGTCATTTTTTACTGTGGGACCAATCCTAATGGCTTATAAACCGTTTTAGGCGGGCGCTACGGGAAAATAGCGACCGAGGTTGTGACGTCATGGACCGAACGCAGTGAGGTCCATGCAAACAACCGAGGTTGCTGTTTTCCCACGTAGCGCCCGCCTAAACGGTTTTATAAGCCATTTAGTACCTGGTAGCCTGATAAAAAACATAGGACTTGAAATGATCTATAGCCAAAGTAGATCTGAGATTTTTAAAGTTACAACAACATTGGCATTTAGATAACAAATAAAATACAACATGTTTATGTAGAAACCATGTCTTCTGACAATAGCAAACACGTTCGATCACTAAAAATAGAATTTTAATTGAATACAACTTTTCGAACACAATGAAAACATCCCTATAGTTCTTTTGAAAGTTCTAAACATTGCCGTTTGGCTAGTGGAGTGGTTGTGTTTGCTGTAAAATTGAAACGAGCAATTGTTGAAGTTACCACCAGAAATAAACGAAGTAAACGTAGAGACATCACACGAAACTTGTTTTTTTGAAGAGATAGTCGATGATGATTTGGGGAGTGGTGTTAAGTGGATTTATTTTATCTTTCTTTGAAGAACTCAAGATGTGAGACATTTCAAAACGGTGAGTTTTATTAGCTGCTTTGTAGCTTTTTAGAGAGTCTATATTTTTATGGCCGCTATGTTGCGCGACATATACTTCTGGAATATTGGCATCTAGCAGTCCTCCCTATTGACGTCTTTCTTACTGAGTGGTTTGCCACTTTTCCTTCGAGGCTATGAATACTTTTGCTTAGAAATTCTCCAATCTTGTTCTTACCCAGAGGTGTTTTTAAGTACCAAATGGTATTTTTTGGGTAATTCCACTTTTTGTTTCAATGCAAGAAAGAAAAGGAGAGTCTTCCTTTAGTGCTTCTGATGGTCTATGGTTTCGAAATTCTTTGTAGTAGGAAACAGGACATCTGTCTGTGCCGGTAGCATATGCGGTAGGATTGTAGAAACGTTTTTCTTGATTTTCTTTCGCCAGTACGTGTTTTTGTACCTCTCTCATCGAAATTAAAACAATGCACTCTCCTTTTTCCTGGTCACATTCATATACAATATCACCCCATCTTAGTTTCCTTGCCTCGTCTCTAGCACGAAACGCCAAAGTGAAGGGAAATTAACCACCACATTGTTTTCTGTAATGTGTGTGCGTCATGCTTGCCAAAAAATCCAGTTTGATACAACTTTTCGATTTCGTCTTCTTCCAACTCCCTAGTAGCGTTAGGTTTATTTCCATATCCAAGCTTTGTAAGTTGTTTTCTTTTAGCAGCTAAAACATTCCTTGATTGCTGAAAATCAGGATCAGTCAATATGTTCACATCAGTTTTTTTTCATTTAAGTATCTCTGTAGCGAGCGATGTATGGAGGTTAAGGTATCAGGCCTCGTATTCTTTAGCCATCAAGTTTTTTTACGTTCATGAAAAATTGACATAGAATAGCGTTAGTTCACTTGGAGGAATCAACTCTGCTGCTCGTTGTTTCGTTG
The DNA here is from genome assembly GCA_030067915.1 of Hydractinia echinata. Classification (NCBI taxonomy): domain Eukaryota; kingdom Metazoa; phylum Cnidaria; class Hydrozoa; order Anthoathecata; family Hydractiniidae; genus Hydractinia; species Hydractinia echinata. Next base: position 7,732 of record JASGCC010002989.1, on the reverse strand, counting down.
ATGCTTTGACAAAATTTCTTGAACGTATTACTTCCATATTTTGTAGCATATTTTGTTTTTACAGACCTGTTGATCAAGTATACAATTTATCTATCTCATCGTACTCCCAAAAGCTTGGATCGATTAGTTTAAAACATGGATTTTCCTATGGACATTTTTATAGCGTTCATTTTCACGAAAGTTTGTTTACTTTTTTTGTTTACATTTTAGCCGGTCGCTACAGGAAAATAGCGCCCGCTCACGTGATCGATATAAGCCAATAAAGACGTCGAATGTAAAGAAGACTTACACTGCCAGGTACTAATAGCCGTTAGCGCCCGCCTGAAGAAATAGAGACAGTTTCAAAAACTACATTTCATTGACTTTCTAACGGTATCAGTCCGTTTGAGTTACAACGGTTGCGTCACATATGTACCAACATGTATTTAGCGATATTTTTCTGATATTACTAGGTGCATCGCTTTTAACAGTGAAACGATTGACTGTGGGACTTAATTGAACTGATTTTTGGACTTTGACCTTATAATGTGATAAATGAGACAATTGGACTCCAAGAAATAACATTCTTCTTAATTTGACATGATTGCTGGAAACTCAGCGATTACACTGGGCGCCTGTGGTAGCGCTTTATTTAAAAATTTAGATAAATAACGTCCATTTTTTACTGTGGGACCAATCCTAGCCGTTAGCGCCCGCTGAAGAAATAGAGACAGTTTCAAAAACTACATGTCATTGACTTTCTAACGGTATCAGTCCGTTTGAGTTACAACGGTTGCGTCACATATTCGTACCAACATGTATTTAGCGATATTTTTCTGATATTACTAGGTTGCATCGCTTTTAACAGTGAAACGATTGACTGTGGGAATTAGTTGAACTGCTTTTGGACTTTGGCCTTATAAATGTGATAAATGAGACAATTGGACTCCAAGAAATAACATTTTTTATAATTTGACATGATTGCTGGAACTCAGCAAATTACACTGGGCGCTGTGGTAAGGCTTTATTTAAAAATTTAGATAAATAAGTCATTTTTTACTGTGGGACGAATCCTAGCCGTTAGCGCGCGCTGAAGAAATAGAGGCAGTTTCAAAAACTACATTTCATTGACTTTCTAACGGTATCAGTCCGTTTGAGTTACAACGGTTGCGTCACATATTCGTACCAACATGTATTTAGCGATATTTTTCTGATATTACTAAGTTGCATCGCTTTTAACAGTGAAACGATTGACTGTGGGAATTAGTTGAACTGCTTTTGGACTTTGGCCTTATAAATGTGATAAATGAGACAATTGGACTTCAAGAAATAACATTCTTTATAATTTGACATGATTGCTGGAACTCAGCAAATTACACTGGGCGCTGTGGTAAGGCTTTATTTAAAAATTTAGATAAATAAGTCATTTTTTACTGTGGGACCAATCCTAGCCGTTAGCGCCCGCTGAAGAAATAGAGACAGTTTCAAAAACTACATTTCATTTAATTTCTAACGGTATCAGTCCGTTTGAGTTACAACGGTTGCGTCACATATTCGTACCAACATGTATTTAGCGATATTTTTCTGATATTACTAGGTTGCATCGCTTTTAACAGTGAAACGATTGACTGTGGGACTTAATTGAACTGATTTTGGACTTTGAACTTATAAATGTGATAAATGAGACAATTGGACTCCAGGAAGTAACATTCTTCTTAATTTGACATGATTGCTGGAACTCAGCGATTAAACTGGGCGCTGTGGTAGCGCTTTATTTAAAAAATATAGATAAATAAGTCATTTCTTACTGTGGGACCAATCCTAGCCGTTAGCGCGCGCTGAAGAAATAGAGACAGTTTCAAAAACTACATGTCATTGACTTTCTAACGGTATCAGTCCGTTTGAGTTACAACGGTTGCGTCACATATTCGTACCAACATGTATTTAGCGATATTTTTCTGATATTACTAAGTTGCATCGCTTTTAACAGTGAAACGATTGACTGTGGGAATTAGTTGAACTGCTTTTGGACTTTGGCCTTATAAATGTGATAAATGAGACAATTGGACTCCAAGAAATAACATTCTTTATAATTTGACATGATTGCTGGAACTCAGCAAATTACACTGGGCGCTGTGGTAAGACTTTATTTAAAAATTTAGATAAATAAGTCATTTTTTACTGTGGGACCAATCCTAGCCGTTAGCGCGCGCTGAAGAAATAGAGGCAGTTTCAAAAACTACATTTCATTGAATTTCTAACGGTATCAGTCCGTTTGAGTTACAACGGTTGCGTCACATATTCGTACTAACATGTATTTAGCGACATTTTTCTGATATTACTAGGTTGGATCGCTTTTAACAGTGAAACGATTGACTGTGGGACTTAATTGAAATGATTTTGGACTTTGACCTTATAAATGTGATAAATGAGACAATTGGACTTCAAGAAATAACATTCTTCTTAATTTGACATGCTTGCTTGAACTCAGCAATTACACTGGGCGCTGTGGTAGCGCTTTATTTAAAAATTTAGATAAAAAAGTCATTTTATACTGTGGGACCAATCCTAGCCGTTAGCGCGCGCTGAAGAAATAGAGACAGTTTCCAAAAAACTACATGTCATTGACTTTCTAACGGTATCAGTCCGTTTGAGTTACAACGGTTGCGTCACATATTCGTACCAACATGTATTTAGCGATATTTTTCTGATATTACTAAGTTGCATCGCTTTAACAGTGAAACGATTGACTGTGGGAATTAGTTGAACTGCTTTTGGACTTTGGCCTTATAAATGTAATAAATGAGACAATTGGACTCCAAGAAATAACATTTTTTATAATTTGACATGATTGCTGGAACTCAGCAAATTACACTGGGCGCTGTGGTAAGGCTTTATTTAAAAATTTAGATAAATAAGTCATTTTTTACTCTGGGACCAATCCTAGCCGTTAGCGCGCGCTGAAGAAATAGAGGCAGTTTCAAAACTACCATTTCATTGAATTTCTAACGGTATCAGTCCGTTTGAGTTACAACGGTTGCGTCACATATTCGTACTAACATGTATTTAGCGATATTTTTCTGATATTACTAGGTTGGATCGCTTTTAACAGTGAAACGATTGACTGTGGGACTTAATTGAAATGATTTTGGACTTTGACCTTATAAATGTGATAAATGAGACAATTGGACTTCAAGAAATAACATTCTTCTTAATTTGACATGCTTGCTTGAACTCAGCAATTACACTGGGCGCTGTGGTAAGGCTTTATTTAAAAATTTAGATAAAAAAGTCATTTTTTACTGTGGGACCAATCCTAGCCGTTCGCGCGCGCTGAAGAAATAGAGACTCTTTCAAAAACTACATGTCATTGACTTTCTAACGGTATCAGTCCGTTTGAGTTACAACGGTTGCGTCACATATTCGTACCAACATGTATTTAGCGATATTTTTCTGATATTACTAAGTTGCATCGCTTTTAACAGTGAAACGATTGACTGTGGGAATTAGTTGAACTGCTTTTGGACTTTGGCCTTATAAATGTGATAAATGAGACAATTGGACTTCAAGAAATAACATTCTTTATAATTTGACATGATTGCTGGAACTCAGCAATTACACTGGGCGCTGTGGTAAGGCTTTATTTAAAAATTTAGATAAAATAAGTCATTTTTTACTGTGGGACCAATCCTAGCCGTTAAGCGCCGCTGAAGAAATAGAGACAGTTTCAAAAACTACATTTCAGTTAATTTCTAACGTATCAGTCCGTTTGAGTTACAACGGTTGCGTCACATATTCGTACCAACATGTATTTAGCGATATTTTTCTGATATTACTAGTTGCATCGCTTTTAACAGTGAAAACGATTGACTGTGGACTTAATTGAACTGATTTTGGACTTTGAACTTATAATGTGATAAATGAGACAATTGGACTCCAAGGAAAGTAACATTCTTCTTAACTGACATGATTGGCTGGAACTCAGCGATCACACTGGGCGCTGTGGTAGCGGCTTTATTTAAAAATTAGATAAATAAGTCATTTTTTACTGTGGGACCAATCCTAGCCGTTAGCGCGCGCTGAAGAAATAGAGACAGTTTCAAAAACTACATTTCATTGACTTTCTAACGGTATCAGTCCGTTTGAGTTACAACGGTTGCGTCACATATTCGTACCAACATGTATTTAGCGATATTTTTCTGATATTACTAGGTTACATCGCTTTTAACAGTGAAACGATTGACTGTGGGACTTAATTGAACTGATTTTGGACTTTGAATTTGTAAATGTGATAAATGAGACAATTGGACTCCAAGAAATAACATTCTTCTTAATTTGACATGATTGCTGGAACTCAGCAATTACACTGGGCGCTGTGGTAGCTATTATTTAAAAATTTAGATAAATAAGTCATTTTTTACTGTGGGACCAATCCTAGCCGTTAGCGCGCGCTGAAGAAATAGAGACAGTTTCAAAAACTACATTTCATTGACTTTCTAACGGTATCAGTCCGTTTGAGTTACAACGGTTGCGTCACATATTCGTACCAACATGTATTTAGCGATATTTTTCTGATATTACTAGGTTGCATCGCTTTTAACAGTGAAACGATTGACTGTGGGACTTAATTGAACTGATTTTGGACTTTGACCTTATAAATGTGATAAATGAGACAATTGGACTCCAAGAAATAACATTCTTCTTAATTTGACATGATTGCTGGAACTCAGCAATTACACTGGGCGCTGTGGTAGCGCTTTATTTAAAAATTTAGATAAATAAGTCATTTTTACTGTGGGACCAATCCTAGCCGTTAGCGCGCGCTGAAGAAATAGAGACAGTTTCAAAAACTACATTTCATTGACTTTCTAACGGTATCAGTCCGTTTGAGTTACAACGGTTGCGTCACATATTCGTACCAACATGTATTTAGCAATATTTTTCTGAAATTACTAGGTTGCATCGCTTTTAACAGTGAAACGATTGACTGTGGGACTTAATTGAACTGATTTTGGACTTTGACCTTATAAATGTGATAAATGAGACAATTGGACTCCAAGAAATAACATTCTTTTAATTTGACATGATTGCTGGAACTCAGCAATTACACTGGGCGCTGTGGTAGCTTTATTTAAAAATTTAGATAAATAAGTCATTTTTTACTGTGGGACAATCCTAGCCGTTAGCGCGCGCTGAAGAAATAGAGACAGTTTCAAAACTACATTTCATTGACTTTCTAACGGTAGCAGTCCGTTTGAGTTACAACGGTTGCGTCACATATTCGTACCAACATGTATTTAGCAATATTTTTCTGATATTACTAGGTTGCATCGCTTTTAACAGTGAAACGATTGACTGTGGGACTTAATTGAACTGATTTTGGACTTTGACCTTATAAATGTGATAAATGAGACAATTGGACTCCAAGAAATAACATTCTTCTTAATTTGACATGATTGCTTGAACTCAGCAATTACACTGGGCGCTGTGGTAGCGCTTTATTTAAAAATATAGATAAATAAGTCATTTTTACTGTGGGACCAATCCTAGCCGTTAGCGCGCGCTGAAGAAATAGAGACAGTTTCAAAAACTACATTTCATTGACTTTCTAACGGTATCAGTCCGTTTGAGTTACAACGGTTGCGTCACATATTCGTACAACATGTATTTAGCGATATTTTTCTGATATTACTAGTTGCATCGCTTTTAACAGTGAAACGATTGACTGTGGGATTATGAACTGCTTTTGGACTTTGCCTTATAATGTGATAAATGAGACAATTGGACTCCAAGAAATAACATTCTTCTATAATTGACATGATTGCTGGAACTCAGCGATTACACTGGGCGCTGTGGTAGCGCTTTATTTAAAATTTAGATAAATAAGTCATTTTTTACTGTGGGACAATCCTAGCCGTTAGCGCGCTGAAGAAATAGAGACAGTTCAAAAACTACATTTCATTGATTTCTAACGGTATCAGTCCGTTTGAGTTACAACGTTGCGTCACATACGTACCAACATGTATTTAGCGATATTTTTCTGATATTACTAGGTTGCATCGCTTTTAACAGTGAAACGATTGACTGTGGGACTTAATTGAACTGATTTGACCTTATAAAATATAAATGTGATAAATGAGACAATTGGACTCCAAGAAATAACATTCTTCTTAATTTGACATGATTGCTGGAACTCAGCATTACACTGGGCGCTGTGGTAGCGCTTTATTTAAAAATTTAGATAAATAAGTCATTTTTTACTGTGGGACCAATCCTAGCCGTTAGCGCGCGCTGAAGAAATAGAGACAGTTTCAAAAACTACATTTCATTGACTTTCTAACGGTATCAGTCCGTTTGAGTTACAACGGTTGCGTCACATATTCGTACCAACATGTATTTAGCGATATTTTTCTGATATTACTAGGTTGCATCGCTTTTAACAGTGAAACGATTGACTGTGGGACTTAATTGAACTGATTTTGGACTTTGACCTTATAAATGTGATAAATGAGACAATTGGACTCCAAGAAATAACATTCTTCTTAATTTGACATGATTGCTGGAACTCAGCAATTACACTGGGCGCTGTGGTAGCGCTTTATTTAAAAATTTAGATAAATAAGTCATTTTTTACTGTGGGACCAATCCTAGCCGTTAGCGCGCGCTGAAGAAATAGAGACAGTTTCAAAAACTACATTTCATTGACTTTCTAACGGTATCAGTCCGTTTGAGTTACAACGGTTGCGTCACATATTCGTACCAACATGTATTTAGCGATATTTTTCTGATATTACTAGGTTGCATCGCTTTTAACAGTGAAACGATTGACTGTGGGACTTAATTGAACTGATTTTGGACTTTGACCTTATAAATGTGATAAATGAGACAATTGGACTCCAAGAAATAACATTCTTCTTAATTTGACATGATTGCTGGAACTCAGCAATTACACTGGGCGCTGTGGTAGCGCTTTATTTAAAAATTTAGATAAATAAGTCATTTTTTACTGTGGGACCAATCCTAGCCGTTAGCGCGCGCTGAAGAAATAGAGACAGTTTCAAAAACTACATTTCATTGACTTTCTAACGGTATCAGTCCGTTTGAGTTACAACGGTTGCGACATATTCGTACCAACATGTATTTAGCGATATTTTCTGATATTACTAGGTTGCATCGCTTTTAACAGTGAAACGATTGACTGTGGGACTTAATTGAACTGATTTTGGACTTTGACCTTATAAATGTGATAAATGAGACAATTGGACTCCAAGAAATAACATTCTTCTTAATTTGACATGATTGCTGGAACTCAGCATTACACTGGGCGCTGTGGTAGCGCTTTATTTAAAATTTAGATAAATAAGTCATTTTTACTGTGGGACCAATCCTAGCCGTTAGCCGCGCTGAAGAAATAGAGAGTTTCAAAAACTACTTTTCATTGACTTTCTAACGGTATCAATCCGTTTGAGTTACAACGGTTGCGTCAACATATTCGTACCAACATGTAGGCGATATTTTCTGATATTACTAGGTTGCATCGCTTTAACAGTGAAGATTGACTGTGGGACTTAATTGAACTGATTTTGAATTTGACCTTATATGATGTGATAAATGAGACAATTGACTCCAAGAAATAACATTCTTCTTAATTTGACATGAATGCTAGAACTCAGCGATTACACTGGGCGCTTGTGGTAGCGCTTTATTTCAAAAATTATTAAATAAGTCATTTTTTACTTGGGACCAATCCTAG
>JASGCC010002988.1:0-25813 GCA_030067915.1 Hydractinia echinata | reverse complement strand
TACTGTTGCAGGCTCTAAAGGCTGTCATATGGCCTTTTGCAGCCTAATAAGGCCTACCGTAGATCCAGAGTGGTTCCTCCCCCTGCGCAAGGTTACCATCGGTCTAGTTGTATTCCATCTCTCAATGGACTGTTTAGCGAACGTACCAAGTCGTTTTCCATTGTGCATGGCTTATAACACTTACCGTCAGCACGTGTAAGGCTCTTAAATACTGTAAATATGGCCTTTTTTGCAGCTAAATATAAGGCTTACAACGTAGATAGTGGCTTCGCAGCGTCTCCGCAGGCTACTTTATTAGTCTAGTCGGCTTCCCTCTTCAATGGCTACGAACGTTCCGAAAGTCGTTTTTCTATGCGCCATGACCTTTAACACCGTCAACTACCGTGTAAAGGCCTCTAAAGGCTGTAATATGGTGCTTTTCCAGCCTAATAAGGCCTTACACGTAGATCTACGTGGCTGCGCGCTGCCTCCGCAGGTTACCAATATATCTTAAATCCTTCCACTCGCAATTGGACTACGACGCTATCCCACAGTTTGTTTTCCATTTCCATGGCCTTATAACACCGTCAACTACGTGTACAGGCCTCTAAAAGCTGTAGTATAGCCTTTTGGCAGCCTTATAATCCTTACACGTAGATCCAACGTAGTTCCGCGCTGTCTTCGCAGGTTACCATTGGTCTAGTGCTTCCACTCTCAATGCCCTACGACGTCCCAAGTCGTTTTCTGTTGCGCCATGACCTTATACACCGTGAACTAACGTGTCAGGCCCCTCAAGGCCGTACATATGGCCTTCTCGTCGCCCTAATAAAAGCCTTACATGTAATCACGTGGTTCCACGGTGCCTGTGGCAGGTTATCTATCTACATCCTTCCCACTCTCAATGGACCTACGACGTACCAAGTCGGTTTTCCATTGTGCTATGGCCTATGTAACACCAGTCACTCGTTGTAACAGCCTCTAAGTCTGTAATATGGCCTTTTGCAGCCTATAAAGGCCTTACACGTAGATCACGTGGTTCTTCACCCCTCTGCAGGTTACCATCGGTCTAGTGTTTCCACTCTCAATGACTACGAACGTAGCAAGTCGTTTCCATTGTGCCATGGCCTTATAACACCGTCAAGCACGTGTACAGGCCTCTAAATTCTGTAATATGGCCTTTTGCAGCCTAATAAAGGCCTTACACGTAGATCACGTTGGTTCCGCGCGCCTCCGCAGGTTACCATCGGTCTAGTGTTTCCACTCTCAATGGACTACGACGTACCAAGTCGTTTTCCATTGTGCCATGGCCTTATAACACCGTCAACTACGTGTACAGGCCTCTAAAGGCTGTAATATGGCCTTTTGCAGCCTAATAAGGCCTTACACCGTGGATCACGTGGTTCCGCGCGCCTCCGCAGGTTACCATATAGGTCTAATCCTTCCACTCTCAATGGACTACGACCTACCAAGTCGTTTTCCCATTGTACCATGGCCTTATAACACCGTCCAACTAACGTGTACAGCCCTCTAAAGGCTGTAATATGGCCTTTTGCAGCCTAATAAGCCTTACACGTAGATCACGTGGTTCCGCGCGTCTCCGCAGGTTACCCATCGGTCCTACGTGTTTCCACTTCTCATGGAACGGCGACGTTCCAATCGTTTTCCTAATTGCGCCATGGCCTTATAACACCATCAAGCACTTGTACAAGCCTCTTAAAGGCTGTAATATGGCCTTTTGCAGGCCTAATAAAGGCCTTACACGTAGATCACGTGGTTCATCGCCCCTCCGCAGGTTACCATCGGTCTAGTGTTGCCACTCTCAATGGACTACGACGTACCAGTCGTTTTCTATTGTGCCATGACCTTATAACACCGTCAACTACGTGTACAGGCCTCTAAAGGCTGTAGTATGGCCTTTTGCAGCCTAATAAAGTCCTTACACGTAGACCACGTAGTTCCGCGTGTCTTCGCAGGTTACCATTGGTCTAGTGCTTCTACTCTCAATGGACTAAGACGTCCCAAGTGTTTTTCTATTGCGCCATGACCTTATAACACCGTCAACTACGTGTACAGGCCTCTAAAGGCTGTAATATGGCGTTTTGCAGCGTAATAAACGCCTTACACGTAGATCACGTGGTTCCTCACCCCTCCGCAGGTTACCATCGGTCTAGTGTTTCCACTCTCAATGGACTACGACGTAGCAAGTCGTTTTCCATTATGCCATGGCCTTATAACACCGTCAAGCACGTGTACAGGCCTCTAAAGGCTGTAATATGGCCTTTTGCAGCCTAATAAAGGCCTTACACGTAGATCACGTGGTTCCGCGCGCCTCCGCAGGTTACCATATGTTTAGTGCTTCCACTCTCATTGGACTACAACGTCCCAAGTCGTTTTCTATTGCACCATGGCCTTATAACACCGTCAACTACGTGTACAGGCCACTAAAGGCTGTAATATGGCCTTTTGCAGCCTAATAAAGGCCTTACACGTAGATCACGTGGTTCCTCGCCCCTCCGCAGGTTACCATCGGTCTAGTGTTTCCACTCTCAATGGAACGCGACGTACCAAGTCGTTTTCTATTGCGCCATGGCCTTATAACACCGTCAAGCACTTGTACAAGCCTCTAAAGGCTGTAATATGGCCTTTTGCAGCCTAATAAAGGCCTTACACGTAGATCACGTGGTTCCTCGCCCCTCCGCAGGTTACCATCGGCCCAGTGTTTCCACTCTCAATGCACTGCGACGTACGAAGTTGTTTTCCATTGTGCCATGGCCTTATAACAGCGTCAAGCACGTGTACAGGCCTCCAAATACTGTAATATGGCTTTTTGCAGCCTAATAAAGGCCCTACACGTAGATCACGTGGTTACGCGCGTCTCCGCAGGCTACCATTGGTCTAGTGCTTCCACTCTCAATGGACTACGACGTTCCAAGTCGTTTTCCGATGTACCATGGCCTTATAACACCGTCAACTACGTGTACAGGCTTCTAAAGGCCGTAATATGGCCTTTTGCAGCCTAATAAAGGCCTTACACGTAGATCACGTGGTACCGCGCGCCTCCGCAGGTTACCATAGGTCTAGTGTTTCCACTCTCAATGGACTACTACGTACCAAGTCGTTTTCCATTGTGCTATGGCCTTATAACACCGTCAACTACGTGTACAGGCCTCTAAACGCTGTAATATGGCCTTTTGCAGCCTAATAAAGGCCTTACACGTAGATCACGTGGTTCCGCGTGTCTTCGCAGGTTACCATTGGTCTAGTGCTTCCACTCTCAATGGACTAAGACGTCCCAAGTGTTTTTCTATTGCGCTATGACCTTATAACACCGTCAACTACGTGTACAGGCCTCTAAAGGCTGTAATATGGCGTTTTGCAGCGTAATAAACGCCTTACACGTAGATCACGTGGTTCCTCAACCCTCCGCAGGTTACCATCGGTCTAGTGTTTCCACTCTCAATGGACTACGACGTAGCAAGTCGTTTTCCATTATGCCATGGCCTTATAACACCGTCAAGCACGTGTACAGGCCTCTAAAGGCTGTAATATGGCCTTTTGAAGCCTAATAAAGGCCTTACACGTAGATCACGTGGTTCCGCGCGCCTCCTCAGGTTACCATATGTTTAGTGCTTCCACTCTCAATGGACTACAACGTCCCAAGTCGTTTTCTATTGCACCATGGCCTTATAACACCGTCAACTACGTGTACAGGCCTCTAAAGGCTGTAATATGGCCTTTTGCAGCCTAATAAAGGCCTTACACGTAGATCACGTGGTTCCTCGTCCCTCCGCAGGCTACCATCGGTCTAGTGTTTCCACTCTCAATGGACTGCGACGTACCAAGTCGTTTTCCATTGTGCCATGGCCTTATAACAACGTCAAGCACGTGTACAGGCCTCTAAATACTGTAATATGGCCTTTTGCAGCCTAATAAAGGCCTTACACGTAGATCACGTGGTTCCGCGCGCCTCCGCAGGTTACCATAGGTCTAGTGCTTCCACTCTCAATGGACTACAACGTCCCAAGTCGTTTTCTATTGCGCCATGGCCTTATAACACCGTCAACTACGTGTGCAGGCCTCTAAAGGCTGTAATATGGCCTTTTGCAGCATAATAAAGGCCTTACACGTAGATCACGTGGTTCCTCGCCCCTGCGCAGGTTACCATCGGTCTAGTGTTCCCACTCTCAATGGACTGCGACGTACGAAGTCGTTTTCCATTGTGCCATGGCCTTATAACACCGTCAAGCACGTGTACAGGTTTCTAAATACTGTAATATGGCCTTTTGCAGCCTAATAAAGGCCTTACACGTAGATCACGTGGTTCCGCGCGTCTCCGCAGGCTACTATTAGTCTAGTGCTTCCACTCTCAATGGACTACGACGTTCCAAGTCGTTTTCTATTGCGCCATGACCTTATAACACCGTCAACTACGTGTACAGGCCTCTAAAGGCCGTAATATGGCCTTTTGCCGCCTAATAAAAGCCTTACACGTAAATCACGTGGTTCCACGTGCATGCGCAGGTTACCACCTGTCTAATCCTTCCACTCTCAATGGACTACGACGCACCAAGTCTTTTTCCATTGTGCCTTGGTCTTATAACACCGTCAAGAACGTGTACAGGCCTCTAAAAGCTGTAATATGGCCTTTCCAGCTTAATAAAGGCCTTACACGTAGATCACGTGGTTCCGCGCGCCTCCGCAGGTTACCATATAGTCTAATCTTCCACTCGCATTGGACTACGACGTACCAAGTGTTTTCATTGTACATGGCCTTATAACACCGTCAACTACGTGTACAGGCCTCTAAAGGCTGTAGTATGGCTTTTGCAGCCTAATAAAAGTCCTTACACGTAGATCACGTGGTTCCGCGCGTCTTCGCAGGTTACCATTGTCTAGTGCTTCCACTCTCAATGGACTACGACGTCCCAAGTCGTTTTCTATTGCGCCATGACCTTAATAACACCGTCAACTACGTGTACAGGCCTCTAAAGGCCATAATATGGCCTTTCGGCGCCTAATAAAACCTTACATGTAAATCACGTGGTTCCACGTGCCTGTGCAGGTTATCTATCTAATCCTTCCACTCTCAATGGACTTACGACGTAGCCAAGTCGTTTTCCATTGGTGCTAATGGCCTTATAACACCGTCAAACTACGTGTACAGGCCTTAAAGTCTGTAAAATATGGCCCTTTGCAGCCTAATAATAAGCCTTACCGTAGATCAGTGGTTCTTCAACCCCTCCAGCAGGTTACCCATCGGTCTAGTGTTTCCACTCTCAATGGACTACGACGTAGCAAGTCGTTTCCTTGTGCCATGGCCTTATAACACGTCAAGCACGTGTACAGGCCTCTAAAGTCTGTAATATGGCCTTTTGCAAGCCTAATAAAGGCCTTACACGTAAGATCACGTGGTTCAGCGCGCCTCCCCAGGTTACCATCAGGTCCTTGTGTTTCCACTCTCAAATGGACTACGACGTAGCAAGTCGTTTTCCATTGTAGCCGATAGGCCTATAACACCGTCAACTACGGTGTACAGGCCATAAAAGGCTGTAATATGGCCTTTGCAGACTAATAAAAGGCCTTACACGTAGATCACGTGGTTCCGAGCGTCCTCCCGCATGTTACCATTGTCTAGTGCCTTCAACTGCTCAAATGGAGCTACGACGTCCCAAGTCGTTTTCCTACTGGCGCCCATGGCCTTATAACAGACCGTTCAACTACGTGTAACAGGCCTCTAAAGGCCGTAATATGGCCTTTTGCCGCCCTAATAAAAGCCTTACATGTAAATCACGTTGTTCCACGTGCCTCCGCAGGTTACGCATCTGATCTAATACCTTCCACTCTCAATGGAACTACGAGTACCAAGTCGTTTTCCATTGTGCCATGGCCTTATAACACCGTCAACTACGTGTAGCAGGCCCCTAAAGGCTGGTAATATGGCCTTTTGCAGCATAATAAAGGCCTTACACGTAGATCACGTGGTTCCTCGCCCCTCCGCAGGTTACCATCGGTCTAGTGTTTCCACTCTCAATGGACCGCGACGTACCAAGTCGTTTTCTATTGCGCCATGGCCTTATAACACCGTCAAGCACTTGTACAAGCCTCTAAAGGCTGTAATTTGGCCTTTTGCAGCCTAATAAAGGCCTTACACGTAGATCACGTGGTTCCTCACCCCTCCGCAGGTTACCAACGGTCTAGTGTTTCCACTCTCAATGGACTACGACGTAGCAAGTTGTTTTCCATTGTGCCATGGCCTTATAACACTGTCAACAACGTGTACAGGCCTCTAAAGGCTGTAATATGGCCTTTTGCAGCCTAATAAAGGCCTTGCACGTAGATCACGTGGTTCCTCGCCCCTCCGCAGGTTACCATCTATCTAATCCTTCCACTCTCAATGGACTACGACGTACCAAGTCGTTTTCCATTGTGTTATGGCCTTATAACACCGTCAAGCACGCGTACAGGCCTCTAAAGGCTGTAATATGGCCTTTTGCAGCATAATAAAGGCCTTACACGTAGATCACGTTGTTCCGCGCGCCTCCGCAGGTTACCATAGGTCTAGTGCTTCAACTCTCAATGGACTACAACGTCCCAAGTCGTTTTCTATTGCGCCATGGCCTTATAACACCGTCAACTACGTGTACAGGCCTCTAAAGGCTGTAATATGGCCTTTTGCAGCCTAATAAAGGCCTTACACGTAGATCACGTGGTTCCTCGCCCCTCCGCAGGTTACCAGCGGTCTAGTGTTTCCACTCTCAATGGACTACGACGTAGCAAGTCGTTTTCCATTGTACCATGGCCTTATAACACCGTCAACTACGTGTACAGGCCTCTAAAGGCCGTAATATGGCCTTTTGCAGCATAATAAAGGCCTTACACGTAGATCACGTGGTTCCTCGCCCCTCCGCAGGTTACCATCGGTCTAGTGTTTCCACTCTCAATGGACTGCGACGTACCAAGTCGTTTTCTATTGCGCCATGACCTTATAACACCGTCAAGCACTTGTACAAGCCTCTAAAGGCTGTAATATGGCCTTTTGCAGCATAATAAAGGCCTTACACGTAGGTCACGTGGTTCCGCGCGCCTCCGCAGGTAACCATAGGTCTAGTGCTTCAACTCTCAATGAACTACAACGTCCCAAGTCGTTTTCTATTGCGCCATGGCCTTATAACACCGTCAAATACGTGTACAGGCCTCTAAAGGCTGTAATATGGCTTTTTGCCGCCTAATAAAAGCCTTACATGTAAATCACGTGTTTCCACGTGCCTGTGCAGGTTACCATCTATCTAATTCTTCCACTCTCAATGGACTACGACGTGCCAAGTAGTTTTCCATTGTGCCATGGTTTTATAACACCGTTAATTACGTGTACAGGCCTCTAAAGGCCGTAATAAGGCCTTTTGCAGCCTAATAAAAACCTTACACGTAAATCACGTGGTTCCACGTGCCTGCGCAGGTTACCACCTGTCTAAGCCTTCCACTCTCAATGGACTACGACGTAACAAGTTATTTTCCATTGCGCCATGGCCCTATAACACTGTCAACTACGTGTACAGTCCTCTAAAGGCTGTAATATGGCCTTTTGCAGCCTAATAAAGGCCTTACACGTAGATCACGTTATTTCACGGCCCTCTGCAGGTTACCATGGGTCTAGTGCTTCCACTCTCAATGGACTGCGACGTACCAAGTCGTTTTCCATTGTGCCATGGCCTTATAACACCGTCAACTACGTGTACAGGCCTCTAAAGTCTGTAATATGGCCTTTTGCAGCCTAATAAAGGCCTTACACGAAGATCACGTGGTTCCTCACCCCTCCGCAGGTTACCATCGGTCTAGTGTTTCCACTCTCAATGGACTACAACGTCCCAAGTCGTTTTCTATTGCGCCATGGCCTTATAACACCGTCAACTACGTGTACAGGCCTCTAAAGGCCGTAATATGGCCTTTTGCCGCCTAATAAAAGCCTTACATGTAAATCACGTGGTTCCACGTGCCTGTGCTGGTTACCATCTATCTAATCCTTCCACTCTCAATGGACTACGACGTACCAAGTCGTTTTCCATTGTGCCATGGCCTTATAACACCGTCAACTACGTGTACAGGCCTCTAAAGGCTGTAATATGGCCTTTTCCAGCCTAATAAAGGCCTTACACGTAGATCACGTGGTTCCTCACCCCTCCGCAGATTACCATCGGTCTAGTGTTTCCACTCTCAATGGACTACGACGTAGCAAGTCGTTTTCCATTGTGCAATGGCCTTATAACTCCGTCAAGCACGTGTACAGGCCTCTAAAGGCTGTAATATGGCCATTTGCAGCCTAATAAAGGCCTTATACGTAGATCACGTGGTTCCTCGCCCCTCCGCAGGTTACCATCGGTCTAGTGTTTCCACTCTCAATGGACTACGACGTACCAAGTTGTTTTCCATTTTACCATGGCCTTATAACACCGTCAACTACGTCTACAGGCCCCTAAAAGCTGTAATATGGCCCTTTGCAGCCTAATAAAGGCCTTACACGTAGATCACGTGGTTCCTCACCCCTCCGCAGGTTACGATCGGTCTAGTGTTTCCACTCTCAATGGACTACGACGTAGCAAGTCGTTTTCCATTGTCCCATGGCCTTTTAACACCGTCAAGCACGTGTACAGGCCTCTATAGGCTGTAATATGGCCTTTTGCAGCCTAATAAAGGCCTTACACGTAGATGACGTGGTTCCGCGCGTCTCCGCAGGTTACCATTGGTCTAGTGCTTCCACTCTCAATGGACTACGACGTCCCAAGTCGTTTTCTATTGCCCCATGACTTTATAACACCGTCAACTACGTGTACAGGCCTCTAAAGGCTGTAATATGGCCCTTTGCAGCCTAATAAAGGCCTTACACGTAGATCACGTGGTTTCTCGCACCTCCGCAGGTTACCATCGGTCCAGTGCTTCCCCTCTCAATGGACTACGACGTCCCAAGTCGTTTTCTATTGCGCCATGGCCATATAACACCGTCAACTACGTGTACAGGCATCTAAAGGCTGTAATATGGCCTTTTGCAGCCTAATAAAGGCCTTACATATAGATCACGTGGTTCCTCGCGCCTCCGCAGGTTACCATCGGTCCAGTGCTTCCACTCTCAATGGACTACGACGTACCAAGTCGTTTTCCATTGTACCATGGCCTTATAACACCGTCAAGTACGTGTACAGGCCTCTAAAGACCGTAATATGGCCTTTTGCAGCCTAATAAAGGCCTTACACGTAGATATCACGTGGTTCCGCGCGCCTCCAAAGGTTACCATCGGTCTAGTGTTTCCACTCTCCATGGACTGCGACGTCCCAAGTCGTTTTCCATTGTGCCATGGCCTTATAACACCGTCAAGCACGTGTACAGGCCTATATAGGCTGTAATATGGCCGTTTGCAGCCTAATAAAGGCCTTACACGTAGATCACGTGTTTCCTCGCCCCTCCGCAGGTTTCCATCGGTCTAGTGTTTCCACTCTCAATGGACTGCGAGGTACCAAGTCGTTTTCCATTGTGCCATGGCCTTATAACACCGTCAAGCACGTGTACAGGCCTCTAAATACTGTAATATGGCCTTTTGCAGCCTAATAAAGGCCTTACACGTAGATCACGTGGTTCCGCGCGTCTCCGCAGGCTACTATTAGTCTAGTGCTTCCACTCTCAATGGACTACGTCGTTCCAAGTGGTTTTCTATTGCGCCATGACCTTATAACACCGTCAACTACGTGTACAGGCCTCTAAAGGCCGTAATATGGCCTTTTGCCGCCTAATAAAAGCCTTACACGTAAATCACGTGGTTCCACGTGCATGCGCAGGTTACCACCTGTCTAATCCTTCCACTCTCAATGGACTACGACGTACCAAGTCGTTTTCCATTGTGCCTTGGTCTTATAACACCGTCAAGCACGTGTACAGGCCTCTAAAGGCTGTAGTATGGCCTTTTGCAGCCTAATAAAGTCCTTACACGTAGATCACGTAGTTCCGCGCGTCTTCGCAGGTTACCATTGGTCTAGTGCTTCCACTCTCAATGGACTACGACGTCCCAAGTCGTTTTCTATTGCGCCATGACCTTATAACACCGTCAACTACGTGTACAGGCCTCTAAAGGCCGTAATATGGCCTTTCGTCGCCTAATAAAAACCTTACATGTAATCACGCTTGGTTCCACGTGCCTGTGCAGGTTTATCTATCTAATCCTTCCACTCTCAGTGGACTACGACGTACCAAGTCGTTTTCCATTGTGCTATGGCCTTATAACACTGTCAACTACGTGTACAGGCCTCTAAAGTCTGTAATATGGCCTTTTGCAGCCTAATAAAGGCCTTACACGTAGATCACGTGGTTCTTAACCCCTCCGCAGGTTACCATCCGTCTAGTGTTTCCACTCTCAATGGACTACGACGTAGCAAGTCGTTTTCCATTGTGCCATGGCCTTATAACACCGTCAAGCACGTGTACAGGCCTCTATAGCTGTAATATGGCCGTTTGCAGCCTAATAAAGGCCTTACCACGTAGATCACGTTGGTTCCTCGCCCCTCCGCAGGTTTCCCATCGGTCTAGTGTTTCCACTCTCAATGGACTGCGAGGTACCAAGTCGTTTTCCATTGTGGCCCATGGCCCTCCTATAACCCCGTCAAAGCACGTTGTACAGGCCTTCTAAATTACGTACATATGGCCTTTTGCCAGGCCTAAATAAAGGCCTTTAACCACCGTAGAATCACGTTTGGTTCCGCGCGTCTCCGCAAGGCCTACTATTAAGTCCTAGTGCTTCCACTTTCTCCAATGGACCTACGACGTTCCCAAGTGGTTTTCTATTGCGCCATGACGCTTATAAACACCGTCAACTACTTGTAACAGGCCTCTAAAGGCCGTAATGATGGCCTTTTTGCCGCCTAATAAAAGCCTTACCGTAAATCCGTGGTTCCACGTGCATGCGCAGGTTACCACCTGTCTAATCCTTCCACCTCAATGGACTTACGACGTACCAAGTCGTTTTCCATTGTGCCTTGGCCTTATAACACCGGTCAACACGTGTACAGGCCTCTAAAGGCTGGGTAGTATGGCGCTTTTGCAGCCTAATAAAGTCCTTACACGTAGATCACGTAGTTCCGGCGCGTCTCGCAGGTTACCATTGGTCTAGTGCTTCCACTCTCAATGGACTACGCCGTCCCATAGTCGTTTTCTATTGCGCCATGACCTTATAAACACCGTCAACTACGTGTACAGGCCTCTAAAGGCGTAATATGGCCTTTGTCGCCTAATAAAAGCCTACATGTAAAATCTGTACACGTAGTTGACGGTGTTATAAGGCCATGGCACAATGGAAAACGACTTGGTACGTCGTAGTCCATTGAGAGTGGAAATTAGATAGATGGTAACCTGCACAGGGCGTGGAACCACGTGATCTACTGTAAGGCTTTATTAGGCTGCAAAAGGCCATATTACGGCCTTTAGAGGCCTGTACACGTAGTTGACGGTGTTATAAGGCCATGGCAATGGAAAACGACTTGGACGTCGTAGTCCATTGAGAGTGGAAGCACTAGACCATGGTAACCTGCGGAGGCGGAACCACGTGATCTACGTGTAAGGCCTTTATTAGGCTGCAAAAGGCCATATTACAGCCTTTAGAGGCCTGTACACGTGCTTGGACGGTGTTATAAAGGCCATGGCACAATGGAAACGACTTGGTACGTCGTAGTCCATTGAGAGTGGAAGCACTAGACCATGGTAACCTGCGGAGGCGCGGGAACCACGTGATCTACGTGTAAGGCCTTTATTAGGCTGCAAAAGGCCATATTACAGCCTTTAGAGGCCTGTACACGTAGTTGACGGTGTTATAAGGCCATGGCGCAATGAAAACGACTTGGACGTCGTAGTCCATTGAGAGTGGAAGCACTAGACCATGGTAACCTGCGGAGGCGCGGAACCACGTGATCTACGTGTAAGGCCTTTATTAGGCTGCAAAAGGCCATATTACAGCCTTTAGAGGCCTGTACACGTAGTTGACGGTGTTATAAGGCCATGGCAAAGGAAAACGACTTGGTACGTCGTAGTCCATTGAGAGTGGAAACACTAGACCGATGGTAACCTGCGGAGGGCGGAACCACGTGATCTACGTGTAAGGCCTTTATTAGGCTGCAAAAGGCCATATTACAGCCTTTAGAGGCCTGTACACGTAGTTGACGGTGTTATAGGCATGGCAGCAATGGAAAACGACTTGGTGAACGTCGTAGTCCATTGAGAGTGGAAGGATTAGATAAGATGGTAACCTCACAGGCACGTGGACCACGTGGTTTACGTTGTAAGGCTTTATATAGGCTGCAAAAGGCCATACTACGCCTTTAGAGGCCTGCACACGTAGTTGACGGTGTTAAAAGGCCATGGCGCAATGGAAAACGACTTGGTACGATCGCAGTCCATTGAGAGTGGAAACACTAGACCGATGGTAACCTGCGGAGGGCGAAGAACCACGTGATCTACGTGTAGGCCTTTATTAGGCTGCAAAAGGCATATTACAGCCTTTAGGGGCCTGTACACGTAGTTGACGGTGTTATAAGGCATGGTACAATGGAAAACGACTTGGTACGTCGTAGTCCCATTGAGAGTGGAAACACTAGACGATGGTAACCTGCGGAGGGGTGAGGAACCACGTGATCTACGTGTAAGGCCTTTATTAGGCTGCAAAAGGCCATATTACAGCGTTTAGAGGCCTGTACAACGTAGTTGACGGTGTTATAAGGTCATGGCGCAATAGAAAAGATGACCTTGGACGCGTCGTAGTCCATTGAGACTGGAAGCACTAGACCAATGGTACCTGCGAAGACGCGTGGATCCACGTGATCTACGTGTTATAGGCCTTCCATTAGGCTGGCAAAAGGCCCATATTACAGCCTTTAGAGGCCTGTACACGTAGTTTGACGGTGTTATAGAGGCCATGGCACAATGGGAAAACGACTTGGTTACGTCGTAGGTCCCATTGAGAGTGGATAGGATTAGTATTAGATGGTACCCTGCACAGGCACGGTGGAACCAGCCTGATTTACATGTAAGGCTTTTATTTAGGGCGCGCAAAAAGGCATATTCGGCCTTTTAGAGGCCTGTTACCACGTAGTTGACGGTGTTATAAAGTTGCATGGCGCAGTAGAAAACGACTTGGGGGACGGTCGTAGTTCCATGGAGAGTGGAGCACTAGACCAATGATAACATGCCGGAGACGGCGCGGACCACGTGATCTAACGTTTAAGGCCTTTTATTAGGCTGCAAAAGGCATATTACAGCCTTTAGAGGCCTGTACACGTAGTTGACGGTGTTATAAGGCATGGGCACAATGGAAAACGACTTGGTACGTCCGTAGTCCATTGAGAGTGGAAACACTAGACCGATGGTAACCTGCGGAGGGGTGAGAACCCACGTGATCTACGTGTAAGGCCTTTATTAGGCTGCAAAAGGCATATTAACAGCGTTTAGAGGCCTGTAACACGTAGTTTGATCGGTGTTATAAAGGCCCATGGCCGGCAATGGAAAACGACTTGGTACGTCGTAGTCCATTGAGAAGTGGAAGGATTAGATACCGATGGTAACCTGCGGAGGGCCGTGGAGGAAGCCACGTGATTTCTATGTGAAGGCCTTTTATTGAGGCTGGCAAAAGGCCAGATTACGCCTTTAGAGGCCTGTACAGCGTAGGTTTGACGGTGTTATAAGGCCATGGGCGCACATGGTAAGAAACGACTTGGGTCACGTCGTAGTCCATTGAGAGTGGAAGCATTAGATCGATGGTAACCTGCGGAGGGGGAGGAACCACGTGATCTACGTGTAAGGCCTTTATTAGGCTGCAAAAGGCCATATTACAGCCTTTAGAGGCCTGTACACGTAGTTGACGGTGTTATAAGGCCATGGCACAATGGAAAACGACTTGGTACGTCGTAGTCCATTGAGAGTGGAAGCACTAGACCATGGTAACCTGCGGAGGGCGGAAACGTGATCTACGTGTAAGGCCTTTATTAGGCTGCAAAAGGCCATATTACAGCCTTTAGAGGCCTGTACACGTAGTTGACGGTGTTATAAGGCCATGGCACAATGGAAAACGACTTGGTACGTCGTAGTCCATTGAGAGTGGAAGCACTAGACATGGTAACCTGCGGAGGCACGGGAACCACGTGATCTACGTGTAAGGCCTTTATTAGGCTGCAAAAGGCCATATTACAGCCTTTAGAGGCCTGTACACGTAGTTGACGGTGTTATAAGGCCATGGCACAATGGAAAACGACTTGGTACGTCGTAGTCCATTGAGAGTGGAAGCACTAGACCAGATGGTAACCTGCAGGCACGGAACCACGTGATCTACGTGTAAGGCCTTTATTAGGCTGCAAAAGGCCATATTACAGCCTTTAGAGGCCTGTACACGTAGTTGACGGTGTTATAAGGCCATGGCACAATGGAAAACGACTTGGACGTCGTAGTCCATTGAGAGTGGAAGCACTAGACCGATGGTAACCTGCGGAGGCGCGCGGAACCACGTGATCTACGTGTAAGGCCTTTATTAGGCTGCAAAAGGCCATATTACAGCCTTTAGAGGCCTGTACACGTAGTTGACGGTGTTATAAGGCCATGGCAAATGGAAAACGACTTGGTACGTCGTAGTCCATTGAGAGTGGAAACACTAGACCGATGGTAACCTGCGGAGGGCGAGGAACCACGTGATCTACGTGTAAGGCCTTTATTAGGCTGCAAAAGGCCATATTACAGCCTTTAGAGGCCTGTACACGTAGTTGACGGTGTTATAAGGCCATGGACAATGGAAAACGACTTGGTACGTCGTAGTCCATTGAGAGTGGAAACACTAGACCGATGGTAACCTGCGGAGGGCGAGGAACCACGTGATCTACGTGTAAGGCCTTTATTAGGCTGCAAAAGGCCATATTACAGCCTTTAGAGGCCTGTACACGTAGTTGACGGTGTTATAAGGCCATGGCGCAATGGAAAACGACTTGGACGTCGTAGTCCATTGAGAGTGGAAGCACTAGACCGATGGTAACCTGCGGAGGCGCGCGGAACCACGTGATCTACGTGTAAGGCCTTTATTAGGCTGCAAAAGGCCATATTACAGCCTTTAGAGGCCTGTACACGTAGTTGACGGTGTTATAAGGCCATGGCACAATGGAAAACGACTTGGTACGTCGCAGTCCATTGAGAGTGGAAGCACTAGATAGATGGTAACCTGCGGAGGGGCGAGGAACCACGTGATCTACGTGTAAGGCCTTTATTAGGCTGCAAAAGGCCATATTACGGCATTTAGAGGCCTGTACATGTAGTTGACGGTGTTATAAGGTCATGGCCGCATAGAAACTGACTTGGAACGTCTCGTTAGTCCATTGAGAGTGGAGAAGCATCTAGACCAATGGTAGCCCTGCGGAGACAGCGCGGACCACCGTGATTCTTACCGTGTAAGGCCTTTATTAGCCTGCCCAAAAGGCCATTATTTACCATGCCTTTAGGGGCCTGTACACGTAGTTGACGGTGTTATAAGGCCGATGTCGGTACAATGGAAAACGACTTGGTTGCGTGCGTAGTCCATTGAGAGTGGAAAAGGTTAGATATGATTGGTCACCTGCAGCAGGCACGGTGGAAACACTGTGAAGGTTACATGTAAGGCTTTTATTTAGGCTGCATAAGGCCATATTACAGGCCTTTAGAGGCCCTGTATCACGTAGTTGACGGTGTTATATGGCCATGGCGCAATATGGAAAAACGAATTTGTACACTCGGTAGTTCCATTTGAGAGTGGAAGGATTATGGACCGATGGTCACTGCGGAGGCAGTGGGAAACCACGTGATCTACGTGTAAGGCCTTTATTAGGCTGCAAAAGGCCATATTACAGCCTTTAGAGGCCTGTACACGTAGTTGACGGTGTTATAAGGCCATGGCGCAATGAAAACGACTTGGACGTCGTAGTCCATTGAGAGTGGAAGCACTAGACCATGGTAACCTGCGGAGGCGCGCGGAACCACGTGATCTACGTGTAAGGCCTTTATTAGGCTGCAAAAGGCCATATTACAGCCTTTAGAGGCCTGTACACGTAGTTGACGGTGTTATAAGGCCATGGCACAATGGAAAACGACTTGGTACGTCGTAGTCCATTGAGAGTGGAAACACTAGACCGATGGTAACCTGCGGAGGCGCGCGAACCACGTGATCTACGTGTAAGGCCTTTATTAGGCTGCAAAAGGCCATATTACAGCCTTTAGAGGCCTGTACACGTAGTTGACGGTGTTATAAGGCCATGGCACAATGGAAAACGACTTGGTACGTCGTAGTCCATTGAGAGTGGAAACACTAGACCGATGGTAACCTGCGGAGGGGGAACCACGTGATCTACGTGTAAGGCCTTTATTAGGCTGCAAAAGGCCATATTACAGCCTTTAGAGGCCTGTACACGTAGTTGACGGTGTTATAAGGCCATGGCACAATGGAAAACGACTTGGTACGTCGTAGTCCATTGAGAGTGGAATAGATAGATGGTAACCTGCAGGCACGGAACCACGTGATCTACGTGTAAGGCCTTTATTAGGCTGCAAAAGGCCATATTACAGCCTTTAGAGGCCTGTACACGTAGTTGACGGTGTTATAAGGCCATGGCGCAATGGAAAACGACTTGGACGTCGTAGTCCATTGAGAGTGGAAGCACTAGACCATGGTAACCTGCGGAGCGCGAACCACGTGATCTACGTGTAAGGCCTTTATTAGGCTGCAAAAGGCCATATTACAGCCTTTAGAGGCCTGTACACGTAGTTGACGGTGTTATAAGGCCATGGACAATGGAAAACGACTTGGTACGTCGTAGTCCATTGAGAGTGGAAGCACTAGAATGGTAACCTGCGGAGGCGCGGGAACCACGTGATCTACGTGTAAGGCCTTTATTAGGCTGCAAAAGGCCATATTACAGCCTTTAGAGGCCTGTACACGTAGTTGACGGTGTTATAAGGCCATGGCACAATGGAAAACGACTTGGTACGTCGTAGTCCATTGAGAGTGGAAGCACTAGACCATGGTAACCTGCGGAGACGGGAACCACGTGATCTACGTGTAAGGCCTTTATTAGGCTGCAAAAGGCCATATTACAGCCTTTAGAGGCCTGTACACGTAGTTGACGGTGTTATAAGGCCATGGCGCAATGGAAAACGACTTGGACGTCGTAGTCCATTGAGAGTGGAAGCACTAGACCGATGGTAACCTGCGGAGCGCGGAACCACGTGATCTACGTGTAAGGCCTTTATTAGGCTGCAAAAGGCCATATTACAGCCTTTAGAGGCCTGTACACGTAGTTGACGGTGTTATAAGGCCATGGCACAATGGAAAACGACTTGGTACGTCGTAGTCCATTGAGAGTGGAACACTAGACCGATGGTAACCTGCGGAGGGGCGAGGAACCACGTGATCTACGTGTAAGGCCTTTATTAGGCTGCAAAAGGCCATATTACAGCCTTTAGAGGCCTGTACACGTAGTTGACGGTGTTATAAGGCCATGGCGCAATGGAAAACGACTTGGACGTCGTAGTCCATTGAGAGTGGAAGCACTAGACCATGGTAACCTGCGGAGGCGCGGAACCACGTGATCTACGTGTAAGGCCTTTATTAGGCTGCAAAAGGCCATATTACAGCCTTTAGAGGCCTGTACACGTAGTTGACGGTGTTATAAGGCCATGGCACAATGGAAAACGACTTGGTACGTCGTAGTCCATTGAGAGTGGAAACACTAGACCGATGGTAACCTGCGGAGGGCGGAACCACGTGATCTACGTGTAAGGCCTTTATTAGGCTGCAAAAGGCCATATTACAGCCTTTAGAGGCCTGTACACGTAGTTGACGGTGTTATAAGGCCATGGCAATGGAAAACGACTTGGACGTCGTAGTCCATTGAGAGTGGAAGCACTAGACCATGGTAACCTGCGGAGGGCGCGGAACCACGTGATCTACGTGTAAGGCCTTTATTAGGCTGCAAAAGGCCATATTACAGCCTTTAGAGGCCTGTACACGTAGTTGACGGTGTTATAAGGCCATGGCACAATGGAAAACGACTTGGTACGTCGTAGTCCATTGAGAGTGGAAACACTAGACCGATGGTAACCTGCGGAGGGGAGGAACCACGTGATCTACGTGTAAGGCCTTTATTAGGCTGCAAAAGGCCATATTACAGCCTTTAGAGGCCTGTACACGTAGTTGACGGTGTTATAAGGCCATGGCAATGGAAAACGACTTGGACGTCGTAGTCCATTGAGAGTGGAAGCACTAGACCATGGTAACCTGCGGAGGCGCGGAACCACGTGATCTACGTGTAAGGCCTTTATTAGGCTGCAAAAGGCCATATTACAGCCTTTAGAGGCCTGTACACGTAGTTGACGGTGTTATAAGGCCATGGCACAATGGAAAACGACTTGGTACGTCGTAGTCCATTGAGAGTGGAAGCACTAGACCATGGTAACCTGCGGAGGCGCGCGGAACCACGTGATCTACGTGTAAGGCCTTTATTAGGCTGCAAAAGGCCATATTACAGCCTTTAGAGGCCTGTACACGTAGTTGACGGTGTTATAAGGCCATGGACAATGGAAAACGACTTGGTACGTCGTAGTCCATTGAGAGTGGAAGCACTAGACCATGGTAACCTGCGGAGCGCGCGAACCACGTGATCTACGTGTAAGGCCTTTATTAGGCTGCAAAAGGCCATATTACAGCCTTTAGAGGCCTGTACACGTAGTTGACGGTGTTATAAGGCCATGGCACAATGGAAAACGACTTGGTACGTCGTAGTCCATTGAGAGTGGAAACACTAGACCGATGGTAACCTGCGGAGGGGCGAGAACCACGTGATCTACGTGTAAGGCCTTTATTAGGCTGCAAAAGGCCATATTACAGCCTTTAGAGGCCTGTACACGTAGTTGACGGTGTTATAAGGCCATGGCACAATGGAAAACGACTTGGTACGTCGTAGTCCATTGAGAGTGGAAACACTAGACCGATGGTAACCTGCGGAGGGGCGAGAACCACGTGATCTACGTGTAAGGCCTTTATTAGGCTGCAAAAGGCCATATTACAGCCTTTAGAGGCCTGTACACGTAGTTGACGGTGTTATAAGGCCATGGCAATGGAAAACGACTTGGACGTCGTAGTCCATTGAGAGTGGAAGCACTAGACCATGGTAACCTGCGGAGGCGCGCGGAACCACGTGATCTACGTGTAAGGCCTTTATTAGGCTGCAAAAGGCCATATTACAGCCTTTAGAGGCCTGTACACGTAGTTGACGGTGTTATAAGGCCATGGCACAATGGAAAACGACTTGGTACGTCGTAGTCCATTGAGAGTGGAAACACTAGACCGATGGTAACCTGCGGAGGGGGGAACCACGTGATCTACGTGTAAGGCCTTTATTAGGCTGCAAAAGGCCATATTACAGCCTTTAGAGGCCTGTACACGTAGTTGACGGTGTTATAAGGCCATGGCGCAATGGAAAACGACTTGGACGTCGTAGTCCATTGAGAGTGGAAGCACTAGACCATGGTAACCTGCGGAGACGCGGGAACCACGTGATCTACGTGTAAGGCCTTTATTAGGCTGCAAAAGGCCATATTACAGCCTTTAGAGGCCTGTACACGTAGTTGACGGTGTTATAAGGCCATGGCACAATGGAAAACGACTTGGTACGTCGTAGTCCATTGAGAGTGGAACACTAGACCGATGGTAACCTGCGGAGGGCGAGAACCACGTGATCTACGTGTAAGGCCTTTATTAGGCTGCAAAAGGCCATATTACAGCCTTTAGAGGCCTGTACACGTGTTGACGGTGTTATAAGGCCATGGCACAATGGAAAACGACTTGGTACGTCGTAGTCCATTGAGAGTGGAAACACTAGACCGATGGTAACCTGCGGAGGGCGAGGAACCACGTGATCTACGTGTAAGGCCTTTATTAGGCTGCAAAAGGCCATATTACAGCCTTTAGAGGCCTGTACACGTAGTTGACGGTGTTATAAGGCCATGGCACAATGGAAAACGACTTGGTACGTCGTAGTCCATTGAGAGTGGAAGCACTAGAATGGTAACCTGCGGAGGCGCGGAACCACGTGATCTACGTGTAAGGCCTTTATTAGGCTGCAAAAGGCCATATTACAGCCTTTAGAGGCCTGTACACGTAGTTGACGGTGTTATAAGGCCATGGCACAATGGAAAACGACTTGGTACGTCGTAGTCCATTGAGAGTGGAAACACTAGACCGATGGTAACCTGCGGAGGCGCGCGAACCACGTGATCTACGTGTAAGGCCTTTATTAGGCTGCAAAAGGCCATATTACAGCCTTTAGAGGCCTGTACACGTAGTTGACGGTGTTATAAGGCCATGGCACAATGGAAAACGACTTGGTACGTCGTAGTCCATTGAGAGTGGAAACACTAGACCGATGGTAACCTGCGGAGGCGGAGAACCACGTGATCTACGTGTAAGGCCTTTATTAGGCTGCAAAAGGCCATATTACAGCCTTTAGAGGCCTGTACACGTAGTTGACGGTGTTATAAGGCCATGGCACAATGGAAAACGACTTGGTACGTCGTAGTCCATTGAGAGTGGAAACTAGATAGATGGTAACCTGCGGCACGGGAACCACGTGATCTACGTGTAAGGCCTTTATTAGGCTGCAAAAGGCCATATTACAGCCTTTAGAGGCCTGTACACGTAGTTGACGGTGTTATAAGGCCATGGCGCAATGGAAAACGACTTGGACGTCGTAGTCCATTGAGAGTGGAAGCACTAGACCATGGTAACCTGCGGAGCGCGGAACCACGTGATCTACGTGTAAGGCCTTTATTAGGCTGCAAAAGGCCATATTACAGCCTTTAGAGGCCTGTACACGTAGTTGACGGTGTTATAAGGCCATGGACAATGGAAAACGACTTGGTACGTCGTAGTCCATTGAGAGTGGAAGCACTAGACATGGTAACCTGCGGAGGCGCGAACCACGTGATCTACGTGTAAGGCCTTTATTAGGCTGCAAAAGGCCATATTACAGCCTTTAGAGGCCTGTACACGTAGTTGACGGTGTTATAAGGCCATGGCGCAATGAAAACGACTTGGACGTCGTAGTCCATTGAGAGTGGAAGCACTAGACCATGGTAACCTGCGGAGACGCGCGGAACCACGTGATCTACGTGTAAGGCCTTTATTAGGCTGCAAAAGGCCATATTACAGCCTTTAGAGGCCTGTACACGTAGTTGACGGTGTTATAAGGCCATGGCACAATGGAAAACGACTTGGTACGTCGTAGTCCATTGAGAGTGGAAACACTAGACCGATGGTAACCTGCGGAGGGCGAGAACCACGTGATCTACGTGTAAGGCCTTTATTAGGCTGCAAAAGGCCATATTACAGCCTTTAGAGGCCTGTACACGTAGTTGACGGTGTTATAAGGCCATGGCGCAATGGAAAACGACTTGGACGTCGTAGTCCATTGAGAGTGGAAGCACTAGACCATGGTAACCTGCGGAGGCGCGGAACCACGTGATCTACGTGTAAGGCCTTTATTAGGCTGCAAAAGGCCATATTACAGCCTTTAGAGGCCTGTACACGTAGTTGACGGTGTTATAAGGCCATGGCACAATGGAAAACGACTTGGTACGTCGTAGTCCATTGAGAGTGGAAACACTAGACCGATGGTAACCTGCGGAGGGCGAGGAACCACGTGATCTACGTGTAAGGCCTTTATTAGGCTGCAAAAGGCCATATTACAGCCTTTAGAGGCCTGTACACGTAGTTGACGGTGTTATAAGGCCATGGCAATGGAAAACGACTTGGTACGTCGTAGTCCATTGAGAGTGGAACACTAGACCGATGGTAACCTGCGGAGGGGAGGAACCACGTGATCTACGTGTAAGGCCTTTATTAGGCTGCAAAAGGCCATATTACAGCCTTTAGAGGCCTGTACACGTAGTTGACGGTGTTATAAGGCCATGGCACAATGGAAAACGACTTGGTACGTCGTAGTCCATTGAGAGTGGAAGACTAGACCGATGGTAACCTGCGGAGGCCGGAACCACGTGATCTACGTGTAAGGCCTTTATTAGGCTGCAAAAGGCCATATTACAGCCTTTAGAGGCCTGTACACGTAGTTGACGGTGTTATAAGGCCATGGCACAATGGAAAACGACTTGGACGTCGTAGTCCATTGAGAGTGGAAGCACTAGACCGATGGTAACCTGCGGAGCGCGGAACCACGTGATCTACGTGTAAGGCCTTTATTAGGCTGCAAAAGGCCATATTACAGCCTTTAGAGGCCTGTACACGTAGTTGACGGTGTTATAAGGCCATGGCACAATGGAAAACGACTTGGTACGTCGTAGTCCATTGAGAGTGGAAGCA
This sequence comes from Hydractinia echinata, assembly GCA_030067915.1. NCBI lineage: Eukaryota > Metazoa > Cnidaria > Hydrozoa > Anthoathecata > Hydractiniidae > Hydractinia > Hydractinia echinata. The sequence continues at coordinate 3,426 of JASGCC010002988.1, read as the reverse complement.
CTAGACCATGGTAACCTGCGGAGACGGGAACCACGTGATCTACGTGTAAGGCCTTTATTAGGCTGCAAAAGGCCATATTACAGCCTTTAGAGGCCTGTACACGTAGTTGACGGTGTTATAAGGCCATGGCACAATGGAAAACGACTTGGTACGTCGTAGTCCATTGAGAGTGGAAGCACTAGACCATGGTAACCTGCGGAGGCGCGGAACCACGTGATCTACGTGTAAGGCCTTTATTAGGCTGCAAAAGGCCATATTACAGCCTTTAGAGGCCTGTACACGTAGTTGACGGTGTTATAAGGCCATGGCACAATGGAAAACGACTTGGTACGTCGTAGTCCATTGAGAGTGGAACACTAGACCGATGGTAACCTGCGGAGGGCGAAACCACGTGATCTACGTGTAAGGCCTTTATTAGGCTGCAAAAGGCCATATTACAGCCTTTAGAGGCCTGTACACGTAGTTGACGGTGTTATAAGGCCATGGCACAATGGAAAACGACTTGGACGTCGTAGTCCATTGAGAGTGGAACACTAGACCGATGGTAACCTGCGAGGCGCGCGGAACCACGTGATCTACGTGTAAGGCCTTTATTAGGCTGCAAAAGGCCATATTACAGCCTTTAGAGGCCTGTACACGTAGTTGACGGTGTTATAAGGCCATGGACAATGGAAAACGACTTGGTACGTCGTAGTCCATTGAGAGTGGAAGCACTAGACCGATGGTAACCTGCGGAGGCGCGAGGAACCACGTGATCTACGTGTAAGGCCTTTATTAGGCTGCAAAAGGCCATATTACAGCCTTTAGAGGCCTGTACACGTAGTTGACGGTGTTATAAGGCCATGGCACAATGGAAAACGACTTGGTACGTCGTAGTCCATTGAGAGTGGAACACTAGACCGATGGTAACCTGCGGAGGGCGAGGAACCACGTGATCTACGTGTAAGGCCTTTATTAGGCTGCAAAAGGCCATATTACAGCCTTTAGAGGCCTGTACACGTAGTTGACGGTGTTATAAGGCCATGGCGCAATGGAAAACGACTTGGACGTCGTAGTCCATTGAGAGTGGAAGCACTAGACCATGGTAACCTGCGGAGGGCGGAACCACGTGATCTACGTGTAAGGCCTTTATTAGGCTGCAAAAGGCCATATTACAGCCTTTAGAGGCCTGTACACGTAGTTGACGGTGTTATAAGGCCATGGCACAATGGAAAACGACTTGGTACGTCGTAGTCCATTGAGAGTGGAAGCACTAGACCGATGGTAACCTGCGGAGGGCGAAACCACGTGATCTACGTGTAAGGCCTTTATTAGGCTGCAAAAGGCCATATTACAGCCTTTAGAGGCCTGTACACGTAGTTGACGGTGTTATAAGGCCATGGCAATGGAAAACGACTTGGACGTCGTAGTCCATTGAGAGTGGAACACTAGACCGATGGTAACCTGCGGAGCGCGCGGAACCACGTGATCTACGTGTAAGGCCTTTATTAGGCTGCAAAAGGCCATATTACAGCCTTTAGAGGCCTGTACACGTAGTTGACGGTGTTATAAGGCCATGGCACAATGGAAAACGACTTGGTACGTCGTAGTCCATTGAGAGTGGAAGCACTAGACCGATGGTAACCTGCGGAGGGCGAACCACGTGATCTACGTGTAAGGCCTTTATTAGGCTGCAAAAGGCCATATTACAGCCTTTAGAGGCCTGTACACGTAGTTGACGGTGTTATAAGGCCATGGCAATGGAAAACGACTTGGACGTCGTAGTCCATTGAGAGTGGAAGCACTAGACCATGGTAACCTGCGGAGGCGCGGAACCACGTGATCTACGTGTAAGGCCTTTATTAGGCTGCAAAAGGCCATATTACAGCCTTTAGAGGCCTGTACACGTGTTGACGGTGTTATAAGGCCATGGCACAATGGAAAACGACTTGTACGTCGTAGTCCATTGATTTATTTATTTATTTATGAATATTTACACAGGATGTACACTTCAGTAATAAATTACTGCTATTATTGCGTGTCCTGATAATAAAACCAAAAAAGAAAGAATATATATATATATACATACATACACACATATACACACACACATATATATACATACATACATACACATACACATACACACACATACACAAACATAATAAAACATTATGTAAAAAGTCATGTAAAAAATGCATGCGACTGAAACAAATAACATAGAAAAATTGAATACCACTCTTGAAAGACTAGAAGATAGGAGTGTTCAAGACGAATGAAGGGACAAACATACATATTAGTATAATTAACTGAAAATAATAAAATTATTTGCAATTAAAATGACTGATGACTCTATTCCTAAAGTCTTGGAATGACTCTGTTCGCCGTATCTCTATGGGCAGTGTATTGAAAATTTTTACACCCATAGAGAAAAAGCCAGATTTTGCGAGCTCGAGTTTCACTTTAGGAATAGATAACATTGTAGAGTTTTGACGAGTATTCTGACAATGGATATTAAATTCAAAATAACTCTCTAGATCTTCACAAATATTACAATCTAAACATTTCTTTACAAGAAGGACTGCGTGCTTATATATTTCATCAATAACGCACGTCTGCTTCTCACCCAAAATGGCTGCTACTCTTCGATCGATCGAACTCAGTAGATTGAGTCGTGTTCTGGAAAAGTTCAAATCAACAACACAATTAAACAATAACGTTGGTAAAATTACTCCGTGATAAATTTTGTGTACGGCTCTTTTAGTTAAGCAGGGCTTCAATGCTTCCAATAATCGTAATTTGGATGACGTTTTTTTTGTATGTTGAGTGGAAGTTCTCACCCATGTTTAGGTTTTGGTCTACAACCGTGCCAAGATATTTATAAGTCATCGTAGAGTTAATTTTTGTGCCTTGATAAACGAGATTCAATTGGTCAGGACATCGACTTAATCGTTTTGCAGTACCAAACACCATAGATTCAGTTTTATTTTTCTTCAAATTAATAACTAGTTCGTTTTCCATTAGATAACTTGATAGTGCATCTAGGTCAGTGTTCAATTTGTTTTCAATAATTTCGAATTTTCTATCTGACGTAAAAAGCACTGTATCATCAGCAAATTTGATTACGTATGAATGAATGAGGTAGTCCTCGAGATCATTAAAATAAATTAAAAACAACAAGGCCCTAAAATCGACCCTTGAGGTACACCACATGTTACAGAATGTTCTTCGGATGAGATTCCTTTATATATACACATCTGTCTACGTCGGAATAGGTAATCTGACAACCATTGATGTTCAATCCCAGTGATACCGTAACATTTCAGCTTGTACAATAAAATACTATGGGAAAGTGTATCGAAGGCTTGGACAGATCTACAATAACGCGCCAACCAATTTTCGCGGTCTGCTTCCTTTCGAATACTATCAGTAAATAATGTTGTAGCT
>JASGCC010002987.1:0-25820 GCA_030067915.1 Hydractinia echinata | reverse complement strand
TTTTTAAAATTATTTTTTCACCACTAAAACCCATGAGACTTGTAGTTTTCAAAAATATTTTCATTTTTGATGAATGAAAGCAGTTTAATCGCCGGCAACCGAAAACCCGCGATTTCCCGTAAATCCGTATAGTCGAATGTATACAAAGAAAGTAAGCAGGGAGTAAACTCATTTCCCGAACGATTTTTAAAATTATTTTTTCACCACTAAAACCCATGAGACTTGTAGTTTTCAAAAATATTTTCATTTTTGATGAGACGCCGAATGAAAGCAGTTTAATCGCCGGCAACCGAAAACCCGCGATTTCCCGTAAATCCCGGGAGTAGTCGAATGTATACAAAGAAAGTAAGCAGGGAGTAAACTCATTTCCCGAACGATTTTTAAAATTATTTTTTCACCACTAAAACCCATGAGACTTGTAGTTTTAAAAATATTTTCATTTTTGATGAGACGCCGAATGAAAGCAGTTTAATCGCCGGCAACCGAAAACCGCGATTTCCCGTAAATCCCGTATAGTCGAATGTATACAAAGAAAGTAAGCAGGGAGTAAACTCATTTCCCGAACGATTTTAAAATTATTTTTTCACCACTAAAACCCATGAGACTTGTAGTTTTCAAAAATATTTTCATTTTTGATGAGACGCCGAATGAAAGCAGTTTAATCGCCGGCAACCGAAAACCCGCGATTTCCCGTAAATCCCGTCCGTATAGTCGAATGTATACAAAGAAAGTAAGCAGGGAGTAAACTCATTTCCCGAACGATTTTTAAAATTATTTTTTCACCACTAAAACCCATGAGACTTGTAGTTTTAAAAATATTTTCATTTTTGATGAGACGCCGAATGAAAGCAGTTTAATCGCCGGCAACCGAAAACCCGCGATTTCCCGTAAAGCCCGTATAGTCGAATGTATACAAAGAAAGTAAGCAGGGAGTAAACTCATTTCCCGAACGATTTTTAAAATTATTTTTTCACCACTAAAACCCATGAGACTTGTAGTTTTCAAAAATATTTTCATTTTTGATGAGACGCCAAAGCAGTTTAATCGCCGGCAACCGAAAACCCGCGATTTCCCGTAAATCCCGTATAGTCGAATGTATACAAAGAAAGTAAGCAGGGAGTAAACTCATTTCCCGAACGATTTTTAAAATTATTTTTTCACCACTAAAACCCATGAGACTTGTAGTTTTCAAAAATATTTTCATTTTTGATGAGACGCCGAATGAAAGCAGTTTAATCGCCGGCAACCGAAAACCCGCGATTTCCCGTAAATCCCATCGGCCCGTATAGTCGAATGTATACAAAGAAAGTAAGCAGGAGTAAACTCATTTCCCGAACGATTTTTAAAATTATTTTTTCACCACTAAAACCCATGAGACTTGTAGTTTTCAAAAATATTTTCATTTTTGATGAGACGCCGAATGAAAGCAGTTTAATCGCCGGCAACCGAAAACCCGCGATTTCCCGTAAATCCCGTCGGCCCGTATGTCGAATGTATACAAAGAAAGTAAGCAGGGAGTAAACTCATTTCCCGAACGATTTTTAAAATTATTTTTTCACCACTAAAACCCATGAGACTTGTAGTTTTCAAAAATATTTTCATTTTTGATGAGACGCCGAATGAAAGCAGTTTAATCGCCGGCAACCGAAAACCCGCGATTTCCCGTAAAGCCCGTATAGTCGAATGTATACAAAGAAAGTAAGCAGGGAGTAAACTCATTTCCCGAACGATTTTTAAAATTATTTTTTCACCACTAAAACCCATGAGACTTGTAGTTTTCAAAAATATTTTCATTTTTGATGAGACGCCGAATGAAAGCAGTTTAATCGCCGGCAACCGAAAACCCGCGATTTCCCGTAAATCCCGATCGGCCCGTATAGTCGAATGTATACAAAGAAAGTAAGCAGGGAGTAAACTCATTTCCCGAACGATTTTTAAAATTATTTTTTCACCACTAAAACCCATGAGACTTGTAGTTTTAAAAAATTTTTTTTTTGATGAGACGCCGAATGAAAGCAGTTTAATCGCCGGCAACCGAAAACCCGCGATTTCCCGTAAATCCCGTATAGTCGAATGTATACAAAGAAAGTAAGCAGGAGTAAACTCATTTCCCGAACGATTTTTAAAATTATTTTTTCACCACTAAAACCCATGAGACTTGTAGTTTTCAAAAATATTTTCATTTTTGATGAATGAAAGCAGTTTAATCGCCGGCAACCGAAAACCCGCGATTTCCCGTAAATCCCGTATAGTCGAATGTATACAAAGAAAGTAAGCAGGGAGTAAACTCATTTCCCGAACGATTTTTAAAATTATTTTTTCACCACTAAAACCCATGAGACTTGTAGTTTTCAAAAATATTTTCATTTTTGATGAGACGCCGAATGAAAGCAGTTTAATCGCCGGCAACCGAAAACCCGCGATTTCCCGTAAATCCCGGATCGGCCCGTATAGTCGAATGTATACAAAGAAAGTAAGCAGGGAGTAAACTCATTTCCCGAACGATTTTTAAAATTATTTTTTCACCACTAAAACCCATGAGACTTGTAGTTTTCAAAAATATTTTCATTTTTGATGAGACGCCGAATGAAAGCAGTTTAATCGCCGGCAACCGAAAACCCGCGATTTCCCGTAAACCCGTATAGTCGAATGTATACAAAGAAAGTAAGCAGGGAGTAAACTCATTTCCCGAACGATTTTTAAAATTATTTTTTCACCACTAAAACCCATGAGACTTGTAGTTTTCAAAAATATTTTCATTTTTGATGAGACGCCGAATGAAAGCAGTTTAATCGCCGGCAACCGAAAACCCGCGATTTCCCGTAAATCCCGGATCCCGTATAGTCGAATGTATACAAAGAAAGTAAGCAGGGAGTAAACTCATTTCCCGAACGATTTTTAAAATTATTTTTTCACCACTAAAACCCATGAGACTTGTAGTTTTCAAAAATATTTTCATTTTTGATGAGACGCCGAATGAAAGCAGTTTAATCGCCGGCAACCGAAAACCCGCGATTTCCCGTAAATCCCGGATCCCGTATAGTCGAATGTATACAAAGAAAGTAAGCAGGAGTAAACTCATTTCCCGAACGATTTTTAAAATTATTTTTTCACCACTAAAACCCATGAGACTTGTAGTTTTCAAAAATATTTTCATTTTTGATGAGACGCCGAATGAAAGCAGTTTAATCGCCGGCAACCGAAAACCCGCGATTTCCCGTAAAGCCCGTATAGTCGAATGTATACAAAGAAAGTAAGCAGGGAGTAAACTCATTTCCCGAACGATTTTTAAAATTATTTTTTCACCACTAAAACCCATGAGACTTGTAGTTTTCAAAAATATTTTCATTTTTGATGAGACGCCGAATGAAAGCAGTTTAATCGCCGGCAACCGAAAACCCGCGATTTCCCGTAAATCCCGATCGGCCCGTATAGTCGAATGTATACAAAGAAAGTAAGCAGGGAGTAAACTCATTTCCCGAACGATTTTTAAAATTATTTTTTCACCACTAAAACCCATGAGACTTGTAGTTTTCAAAAATATTTTCATTTTTGATGAGACGCCGAATGAAAGCAGTTTAATCGCCGGCAACCGAAAACCCGCGATTTCCCGTAAAGCCCGTATAGTCGAATGTATACAAAGAAAGTAAGCAGGGAGTAAACTCATTTCCCGAACGATTTTTAAAATTATTTTTTCACCACTAAAACCCATGAGACTTGTAGTTTTCAAAAATATTTTCATTTTTTGAATGAAAGCAGTTTAATCGCCGGCAACCGAAAACCCGCGATTTCCCGTAAAGCCCGTATAGTCGAATGTATACAAAGAAAGTAAGCAGGGAGTAAACTCATTTCCCGAACGATTTTTAAAATTATTTTTTCACCACTAAAACCCATGAGACTTGTAGTTTTCAAAAATATTTTCATTTTTGATGAGACGCCGAATGAAAGCAGTTTAATCGCCGGCAACCGAAAACCCGCGATTTCCCGTAAATCCCGGATCGGCCCGTATAGTCGAATGTATACAAAGAAAGTAAGCAGGGAGTAAACTCATTTCCCGAACGATTTTTAAAATTATTTTTTCACCACTAAAACCCATGAGACTTGTAGTTTTCAAAAATATTTTCATTTTTGATGAGACGCCGAATGAAAGCAGTTTAATCGCCGGCAACCGAAAACCCGCGATTTCCCGTAAAGCCCGTATAGTCGAATGTATACAAAGAAAGTAAGCAGGGAGTAAACTCATTTCCCGAACGATTTTTAAAATTATTTTTTCACCACTAAAACCCATGAGACTTGTAGTTTTCAAAAATATTTTCATTTTTGATGAGACGCCGAATGAAAGCAGTTTAATCGCCGGCAACCGAAAACCCGCGATTTCCCGTAAATCCCATCGGCCCGTATAGTCGAATGTATACAAAGAAAGTAAGCAGGGAGTAAACTCATTTCCCGAACGATTTTTAAAATTATTTTTTCACCACTAAAACCCATGAGACTTGTAGTTTTCAAAAATATTTTCATTTTTGATGAGACGCCGAATGAAAGCAGTTTAATCGCCGGCAACCGAAAACCCGCGATTTCCCGTAAATCCCGATCGGCCCGTATAGTCGAATGTATACAAAGAAAGTAAGCAGGGAGTAAACTCATTTCCCGAACGATTTTTAAAATTATTTTTTCACCACTAAAACCCATGAGACTTGTAGTTTTCAAAAATATTTTCATTTTTGATGAGACGCCGAATGAAAGCAGTTTAATCGCCGGCAACCGAAAACCCGCGATTTCCCGTAAAGCCCGTATAGTCGAATGTATACAAAGAAAGTAAGCAGGAGTAAACTCATTTCCCGAACGATTTTTAAAATTATTTTTTCACCACTAAAACCCATGAGACTTGTAGTTTTCAAAAATATTTTCATTTTTGATGAGACGCCGAATGAAAGCAGTTTAATCGCCGGCAACCGAAAACCCGCGATTTCCCGTAAATCCCTCGGCCCGTATAGTCGAATGTATACAAAGAAAGTAAGCAGGGAGTAAACTCATTTCCCGAACGATTTTTAAAATTATTTTTTCACCACTAAAACCCATGAGACTTGTAGTTTTCAAAAATATTTTCATTTTTGATGAGACGCCGAATGAAAGCAGTTTAATCGCCGGCAACCGAAAACCCGCGATTTCCCGTAAAGCCCGTATAGTCGAATGTATACAAAGAAAGTAAGCAGGGAGTAAACTCATTTCCCGAACGATTTTTAAAATTATTTTTTCACCACTAAAACCCATGAGACTTGTAGTTTTCAAAAATATTTTCATTTTTGATGAGACGCCGAATGAAAGCAGTTTAATCGCCGGCAACCGAAAACCCGCGATTTCCCGTAAATGCCCGTATAGTCGAATGTATACAAAGAAAGTAAGCAGGGAGTAAACTCATTTCCCGAACGATTTTTAAAATTATTTTTTCACCACTAAAACCCATGAGACTTGTAGTTTTCAAAAATATTTTCATTTTTGATGAGACGCCGAATGAAAGCAGTTTAATCGCCGGCAACCGAAAACCCGCGATTTCCCGTAAATCCCGGATCCCGTATAGTCGAATGTATACAAAGAAAGTAAGCAGGGAGTAAACTCATTTCCCGAACGATTTTTAAAATTATTTTTTCACCACTAAAACCCATGAGACTTGTAGTTTTAAAAATATTTTCATTTTTGATGAGACGCCGAATGAAAGCAGTTTAATCGCCGGCAACCGAAAACCCGCGATTTCCCGTAAACCCGTATAGTCGAATGTATACAAAGAAAGTAAGCAGGAGTAAACTCATTTCCCGAACGATTTTTAAAATTATTTTTTCACCACTAAAACCCATGAGACTTGTAGTTTTAAAAATATTTTCATTTTTGATGAGACGCCGAATGAAAGCAGTTTAATCGCCGGCAACCGAAAACCCGCGATTTCCCGTAAATCCCGGGATCGGCCCGTATAGTCGAATGTATACAAAGAAAGTAAGCAGGGAGTAAACTCATTTCCCGAACGATTTTTAAAATTATTTTTTCACCACTAAAACCCATGAGACTTGTAGTTTTCAAAAATATTTTCATTTTTGATGAGACGCCGAATGAAAGCAGTTTAATCGCCGGCAACCGAAAACCCGCGATTTCCCGTAAATCCCGGATCGGCCCGTATAGTCGAATGTATACAAAGAAAGTAAGCAGGAGTAAACTCATTTCCCGAACGATTTTTAAAATTTTTTTTCACCACTAAAACCCATGAGACTTGTAGTTTTCAAAAATATTTTCATTTTTGATGAGACGCCGAATGAAAGCAGTTTAATCGCCGGCAACCGAAAACCCGCGATTTCCCGTAAATCCCGTATAGTCGAATGTATACAAAGAAAGTAAGCAGGGAGTAAACTCATTTCCCGAACGATTTTTAAAATTATTTTTTCACCACTAAAACCCATGAGACTTGTAGTTTTCAAAAATATTTTCATTTTTGATGAGACGCCGAATGAAAGCAGTTTAATCGCCGGCAACCGAAAACCCGCGATTTCCCGTAAATCCCGATCGGCCCGTATAGTCGAATGTATACAAAGAAAGTAAGCAGGAGTAAACTCATTTCCCGAACGATTTTTAAAATTATTTTTTCACCACTAAAACCCATGAGACTTGTAGTTTTCAAAAATATTTTCATTTTTGATGAGACGCCGAATGAAAGCAGTTTAATCGCCGGCAACCGAAAACCCGCGATTTCCCGTAAAGCCCGTATAGTCGAATGTATACAAAGAAAGTAAGCAGGGAGTAAACTCATTTCCCGAACGATTTTTAAAATTATTTTTTCACCACTAAAACCCATGAGACTTGTAGTTTTCAAAAATATTTTCATTTTTGATGAATGAAAGCAGTTTAATCGCCGGCAACCGAAAACCCGCGATTTCCCGTAAAGCCCGTATAGTCGAATGTATACAAAGAAAGTAAGCAGGAGTAAACTCATTTCCCGAACGATTTTTAAAATTATTTTTTCACCACTAAAACCCATGAGACTTGTAGTTTTCAAAAATATTTTCATTTTTGATGAGACGCCGAATGAAAGCAGTTTAATCGCCGGCAACCGAAAACCCGCGATTTCCCGTAAATCCCGGATCGGCCCGTATAGTCGAATGTATACAAAGAAAGTAAGCAGGGAGTAAACTCATTTCCCGAACGATTTTTAAAATTATTTTTTCACCACTAAAACCCATGAGACTTGTAGTTTTCAAAAATATTTTCATTTTTGATGAGACGCCGAATGAAAGCAGTTTAATCGCCGGCAACCGAAAACCCGCGATTTCCCGTAAATACCCGTATAGTCGAATGTATACAAAGAAAGTAAGCAGGGAGTAAACTCATTTCCCGAACGATTTTTAAAATTATTTTTTCACCACTAAAACCCATGAGACTTGTAGTTTTCAAAAATATTTTCATTTTTGATGAGACGCCGAATGAAAGCAGTTTAATCGCCGGCAACCGAAAACCCGCGATTTCCCCCCGGATCGGCCCGTATAGTCGAATGTATACAAAGAAAGTAAGCAGGAGTAAACTCATTTCCCGAACGATTTTTAAAATTATTTTTTCACCACTAAAACCCATGAGACTTGTAGTTTTCAAAAATATTTTCATTTTTGATGAGACGCCGAATGAAAGCAGTTTAATCGCCGGCAACCGAAAACCCGCGATTTCCCGTAAAGCCCGTATAGTCGAATGTATACAAAGAAAGTAAGCAGGGAGTAAACTCATTTCCCGAACGATTTTTAAAATTATTTTTTCACCACTAAAACCCATGAGACTTGTAGTTTTCAAAAATATTTTCATTTTTGATGAGACGCCGAATGAAAGCAGTTTAATCGCCGGCAACCGAAAACCCGCGATTTCCCGTAAATCCCATCGGCCCGTATAGTCGAATGTATACAAAGAAAGTAAGCAGGGAGTAAACTCATTTCCCGAACGATTTTTAAAATTATTTTTTCACCACTAAAACCCATGAGACTTGTAGTTTTCAAAAATATTTTCATTTTTGATGAGACGCCGAATGAAAGCAGTTTAATCGCCGGCAACCGAAAACCCGCGATTTCCCGTAAATCCCGGATCGGCCCGTATAGTCGAATGTATACAAAGAAAGTAAGCAGGAGTAAACTCATTTCCCGAACGATTTTTAAAATTATTTTTTCACCACTAAAACCCATGAGACTTGTAGTTTTAAAAATATTTTCATTTTTGATGAGACGCCGAATGAAAGCAGTTTAATCGCCGGCAACCGAAAACCCGCGATTTCCCGTAAAGCCCGTATAGTCGAATGTATACAAAGAAAGTAAGCAGGGAGTAAACTCATTTCCCGAACGATTTTTAAAATTATTTTTTCACCACTAAAACCCATGAGACTTGTAGTTTTCAAAAATATTTTCATTTTTGATGAGACGCCGAATGAAAGCAGTTTAATCGCCGGCAACCGAAAACCCGCGATTTCCCGTAAATCCCGGATCGGCCCGTATAGTCGAATGTATACAAAGAAAGTAAGCAGGGAGTAAACTCATTTCCCGAACGATTTTTAAAATTATTTTTTCACCACTAAAACCCATGAGACTTGTAGTTTTCAAAAATATTTTCATTTTTGATGAGACGCCGAATGAAAGCAGTTTAATCGCCGGCAACCGAAAACCCGCGATTTCCCGTAAATCCCGGATCGGCCCGTATAGTCGAATGTATACAAAGAAAGTAAGCAGGGAGTAAACTCATTTCCCGAACGATTTTTAAAATTATTTTTTCACCACTAAAACCCATGAGACTTGTAGTTTTCAAAAATATTTTCATTTTTGATGAGACGCCGAATGAAAGCAGTTTAATCGCCGGCAACCGAAAACCCGCGATTTCCCGTAAATCCCGTATAGTCGAATGTATACAAAGAAAGTAAGCAGGGAGTAAACTCATTTCCCGAACGATTTTTAAAATTATTTTTTCACCACTAAAACCCATGAGACTTGTAGTTTTCAAAAATATTTTCATTTTTGATGAGACGCCGAATGAAAGCAGTTTAATCGCCGGCAACCGAAAACCCGCGATTTCCCGTAAATCCATCCCCGTATAGTCGAATGTATACAAAGAAAGTAAGCAGGGAGTAAACTCATTTCCCGAACGATTTTTAAAATTATTTTTTCACCACTAAAACCCATGAGACTTGTAGTTTTCAAAAATATTTTCATTTTTGATGAGACGCCGAATGAAAGCAGTTTAATCGCCGGCAACCGAAAACCCGCGATTTCCCGTAAATCCCGGATCGGCCCGTATGTCGAATGTATACAAAGAAAGTAAGCAGGGAGTAAACTCATTTCCCGAACGATTTTTAAAATTATTTTTTCACCACTAAAACCCATGAGACTTGTAGTTTTAAAAATATTTTCATTTTTGATGAGACGCCGAATGAAAGCAGTTTAATCGCCGGCAACCGAAAACCCGCGATTTCCCGTAAAGCCCGTATAGTCGAATGTATACAAAGAAAGTAAGCAGGGAGTAAACTCATTTCCCGAACGATTTTTAAAATTATTTTTTCACCACTAAAACCCATGAGACTTGTAGTTTTCAAAAATATTTTCATTTTTGATGAGACGCCGAATGAAAGCAGTTTAATCGCCGGCAACCGAAAACCCGCGATTTCCCGTAAATCCCGGATCGGCCCGTATAGTCGAATGTATACAAAGAAAGTAAGCAGGGAGTAAACTCATTTCCCGAACAATTTTTAAAATTATTTTTTCACCACTAAAACCCATGAGACTTGTAGTTTTAAAAATATTTTCATTTTTGATGAGACGCCGAATGAAAGCAGTTTAATCGCCGGCAACCGAAAACCCGCGATTTCCCGTAAAGCCCGTATAGTCGAATGTATACAAAGAAAGTAAGCAGGGAGTAAACTCATTTCCCGAACGATTTTTAAAATTATTTTTTCACCACTAAAACCCATGAGACTTGTAGTTTTCAAAAATATTTTCATTTTTGATGAATGAAAGCAGTTTAATCGCCGGCAACCGAAAACCCGCGATTTCCCGTAAAGCCCGTATAGTCGAATGTATACAAAGAAAGTAAGCAGGGAGTAAACTCATTTCCCGAACGATTTTTAAAATTTTTTTTCACCACTAAAACCCATGAGACTTGTAGTTTTCAAAAATATTTTCATTTTTGATGAGACGCCGAATGAAAGCAGTTTAATCGCCGGCAACCGAAAACCCGCGATTTCCCGTAAATCCCGGATCGGCCCGTATAGTCGAATGTATACAAAGAAAGTAAGCAGGGAGTAAACTCATTTCCCGAACGATTTTTAAAATTATTTTTTCACCACTAAAACCCATGAGACTTGTAGTTTTCAAAAATATTTTCATTTTTGATGAGACGCCGAATGAAAGCAGTTTAATCGCCGGCAACCGAAAACCCGCGATTTCCCGTAAACCCGTATAGTCGAATGTATACAAAGAAAGTAAGCAGGGAGTAAACTCATTTCCCGAACGATTTTTAAAATTATTTTTTCACCACTAAAACCCATGAGACTTGTAGTTTTCAAAAATATTTTCATTTTTGATGAGACGCCGAATGAAAGCAGTTTAATCGCCGGCAACCGAAAACCCGCGATTTCCCGTAAATCCCGATCGGCCCGTATAGTCGAATGTATACAAAGAAAGTAAGCAGGGAGTAAACTCATTTCCCGAACGATTTTTAAAATTATTTTTTCACCACTAAAACCCATGAGACTTGTAGTTTTCAAAAATATTTTCATTTTTGATGAGACGCCGAATGAAAGCAGTTTAATCGCCGGCAACCGAAAACCCGCGATTTCCCGTAAATCCCGGGATCGGCCCGTATAGTCGAATGTATACAAAGAAAGTAAGCAGGGAGTAAACTCATTTCCCGAACGATTTTTAAAATTATTTTTTCACCACTAAAACCCATGAGACTTGTAGTTTTCAAAAATATTTTCATTTTTGATGAGACGCCGAATGAAAGCAGTTTAATCGCCGGCAACCGAAAACCCGCGATTTCCCGTAAAGCCCGTATAGTCGAATGTATACAAAGAAAGTAAGCAGGGAGTAAACTCATTTCCCGAACGATTTTTAAAATTATTTTTTCACCACTAAAACCCATGAGACTTGTAGTTTTCAAAAATATTTTCATTTTTGATGAATGAAAGCAGTTTAATCGCCGGCAACCGAAAACCCGCGATTTCCCGTAAATCCCGTATAGTCGAATGTATACAAAGAAAGTAAGCAGGGAGTAAACTCATTTCCCGAACGATTTTTAAAATTATTTTTTCACCACTAAAACCCATGAGACTTGTAGTTTTCAAAAATATTTTCATTTTTGATGAGACGCCGAATGAAAGCAGTTTAATCGCCGGCAACCGAAAACCCGCGATTTCCCGTAAATCCCGGATCGGCCCGTATAGTCGAATGTATACAAAGAAAGTAAGCAGGGAGTAAACTCATTTCCCGAACGATTTTTAAAATTATTTTTTCACCACTAAAACCCATGAGACTTGTAGTTTTCAAAAATATTTTCATTTTTGATGAGACGCCGAATGAAAGCAGTTTAATCGCCGGCAACCGAAAACCCGCGATTTCCCGTAAATCCCGGATCGGCCCGTATAGTCGAATGTATACAAAGAAAGTAAGCAGGGAGTAAACTCATTTCCCGAACGATTTTTAAAATTATTTTTTCACCACTAAAACCCATGAGACTTGTAGTTTTCAAAAATATTTTCATTTTTGATGAGACGCCGAATGAAAGCAGTTTAATCGCCGGCAACCGAAAACCCGCGATTTCCCGTAAAGCCCGTATAGTCGAATGTATACAAAGAAAGTAAGCAGGGAGTAAACTCATTTCCCGAACGATTTTTAAAATTATTTTTTCACCACTAAAACCCATGAGACTTGTAGTTTTCAAAAATATTTTCATTTTTGATGAGACGCCGAATGAAAGCAGTTTAATCGCCGGCAACCGAAAACCCGCGATTTCCCGTAAAGCCCGTATAGTCGAATGTATACAAAGAAAGTAAGCAGGGAGTAAACTCATTTCCCGAACGATTTTTAAAATTATTTTTTCACCACTAAAACCCATGAGACTTGTAGTTTTCAAAAATATTTTCATTTTTGATGAGACGCCGAATGAAAGCAGTTTAATCGCCGGCAACCGAAAACCCGCGATTTCCCGTAAATCCCGGATCGGCCCGTATAGTCGAATGTATACAAAGAAAGTAAGCAGGGAGTAAACTCATTTCCCGAACGATTTTTAAAATTATTTTTTCACCACTAAAACCCATGAGACTTGTAGTTTTCAAAAATATTTTCATTTTTGATGAGACGCCGAATGAAAGCAGTTTAATCGCCGGCAACCGAAAACCCGCGATTTCCCGTAAATCCCGGATCGGCCCGTATAGTCGAATGTATACAAAGAAAGTAAGCAGGGAGTAAACTCATTTCCCGAACGATTTTTAAAATTATTTTTTCACCACTAAAACCCATGAGACTTGTAGTTTTCAAAAATATTTTCATTTTTGATGAGACGCCGAATGAAAGCAGTTTAATCGCCGGCAACCGAAAACCCGCGATTTCCCGTAAAGCCCGTATAGTCGAATGTATACAAAGAAAGTAAGCAGGGAGTAAACTCATTTCCCGAACGATTTTTAAAATTATTTTTTCACCACTAAAACCCATGAGACTTGTAGTTTTCAAAAATATTTTCATTTTTGATGCCGAACGAAAGCAGTTTAATCGCCGGCAACCGAAAACCCGCGATTTCCCGTAAACCCGTATAGTCGAATGTATACAAAGAAAGTAAGCAGGGAGTAAACTCATTTCCCGAACGATTTTTAAAATTATTTTTTCACCACTAAAACCCATGAGACTTGTAGTTTTCAAAAATATTTTCATTTTTGATGAGACGCCGAATGAAAGCAGTTTAATCGCCGGCAACCGAAAACCCGCGATTTCCCGTAAATCCCATCGGCCCGTATAGTCGAATGTATACAAAGAAAGTAAGCAGGGAGTAAACTCATTTCCCGAACGATTTTTAAAATTATTTTTTCACCACTAAAACCCATGAGACTTGTAGTTTTCAAAAATATTTTCATTTTTGATGAGACGCCGAATGAAAGCAGTTTAATCGCCGGCAACCGAAAACCCGCGATTTCCCGTAAATCCCGGATCGGCCCGTATAGTCGAATGTATACAAAGAAAGTAAGCAGGGAGTAAACTCATTTCCCGAACGATTTTTAAAATTATTTTTTCACCACTAAAACCCATGAGACTTGTAGTTTTCAAAAATATTTTCATTTTTGATGAGACGCCGAATGAAAGCAGTTTAATCGCCGGCAACCGAAAACCCGCGATTTCCCGTAAATCCCGGATCGGCCCGTATAGTCGAATGTATACAAAGAAAGTAAGCAGGGAGTAAACTCATTTCCCGAACGATTTTTAAAATTATTTTTTCACCACTAAAACCCATGAGACTTGTAGTTTTCAAAAATATTTTCATTTTTGATGAGACGCCGAATGAAAGCAGTTTAATCGCCGGCAACCGAAAACCCGCGATTTCCCGTAAAGCCCGTATAGTCGAATGTATACAAAGAAAGTAAGCAGAGTAAACTCATTTCCCGAACGATTTTTAAAATTATTTTTTCACCACTAAAACCCATGAGACTTGTAGTTTTCAAAAATATTTTCATTTTTGATGAGACGCCGAATGAAAGCAGTTTAATCGCCGGCAACCGAAAACCCGCGATTTCCCGTAAATCCCATCCCGTATAGTCGAATGTATACAAAGAAAGTAAGCAGGGAGTAAACTCATTTCCCGAACGATTTTTAAAATTATTTTTTCACCACTAAAACCCATGAGACTTGTAGTTTTCAAAAATATTTTCATTTTTGATGAGACGCCGAATGAAAGCAGTTTAATCGCCGGCAACCGAAAACCCGCGATTTCCCGTAAATCCCGGATCGGCCCGTATAGTCGAATGTATACAAAGAAAGTAAGCAGGAGTAAACTCATTTCCCGAACGATTTTTAAAATTATTTTTTCACCACTAAAACCCATGAGACTTGTAGTTTTCAAAAATATTTTCATTTTTGATGAGACGCCGAATGAAAGCAGTTTAATCGCCGGCAACCGAAAACCCGCGATTTCCCGTAAAGCCCGTATAGTCGAATGTATACAAAGAAAGTAAGCAGGGAGTAAACTCATTTCCCGAACGATTTTTAAAATTATTTTTTCACCACTAAAACCCATGAGACTTGTAGTTTTCAAAAATATTTTCATTTTTGATGAGACGCCGAATGAAAGCAGTTTAATCGCCGGCAACCGAAAACCCGCGATTTCCCGTAAATCCCATCGGCCCGTATAGTCGAATGTATACAAAGAAAGTAAGCAGGGAGTAAACTCATTTCCCGAACGATTTTTAAAATTATTTTTTCACCACTAAAACCCATGAGACTTGTAGTTTTCAAAAATATTTTCATTTTTGATGAGACGCCGAATGAAAGCAGTTTAATCGCCGGCAACCGAAAACCCGCGATTTCCCGTAAATCCCGGATCGGCCCGTATAGTCGAATGTATACAAAGAAAGTAAGCAGGGAGTAAACTCATTTCCCGAACGATTTTTAAAATTATTTTTTCACCACTAAAACCCATGAGACTTGTAGTTTTCAAAATATTTTCATTTTTGATGAGACGCCGAATGAAAGCAGTTTAATCGCCGGCAACCGAAAACCCGCGATTTCCCGTAAAAGCCCGTATAGTCGAATGTATACAAAGAAAGTAAGCAGGGAGTAAACTCATTTCCCGAACGATTTTTAAAATTATTTTTTCACCACTAAAACCCATGAGACTTGTAGTTTTCAAAAATATTTTCATTTTTGATGAGACGCCGAATGAAAGCAGTTTAATCGCCGGCAACCGAAAACCCGCGATTTCCCGTAAATCCCGTATAGTCGAATGTATACAAAGAAAGTAAGCAGGGAGTAAACTCATTTCCCGAACGATTTTTAAAATTATTTTTTCACCACTAAAACCCATGAGACTTGTAGTTTTCAAAAATATTTTCATTTTTGATGAGACGCCGAATGAAAGCAGTTTAATCGCCGGCAACCGAAAACCCGCGATTTCCCGTAAATCCCGGATCGGCCCGTATAGTCGAATGTATACAAAGAAAGTAAGCAGGGAGTAAACTCATTTCCCGAACGATTTTTAAAATTATTTTTTCACCACTAAAACCCATGAGACTTGTAGTTTTCAAAAATATTTTCATTTTTGATGAGACGCCGAATGAAAGCAGTTTAATCGCCGGCAACCGAAAACCCGCGATTTCCCGTAAATCCCGTTAGTCGAATGTATACAAAGAAAGTAAGCAGGGAGTAAACTCATTTCCCGAACGATTTTTAAAATTATTTTTTCACCACTAAAACCCATGAGACTTGTAGTTTTCAAAAATATTTTCATTTTTGATGAGACGCCGAATGAAAGCAGTTTAATCGCCGGCAACCGAAAACCCGCGATTTCCCGTAAAGCCCGTATAGTCGAATGTATACAAAGAAAGTAAGCAGGGAGTAAACTCATTTCCCGAACGATTTTTAAAATTATTTTTTCACCACTAAAACCCATGAGACTTGTAGTTTTCAAAAATATTTTCATTTTTGATGAGACGCCGAATGAAAGCAGTTTAATCGCCGGCAACCGAAAACCCGCGATTTCCCGTAAATCCCGGTCGGCCCGTATGTCGAATGTATACAAAGAAAGTAAGCAGGGAGTAAACTCATTTCCCGAACGATTTTTAAAATTATTTTTTCACCACTAAAACCCATGAGACTTGTAGTTTTCAAAAATATTTTCATTTTTGATGAGACGCCGAATGAAAGCAGTTTAATCGCCGGCAACCGAAAACCCGCGATTTCCCGTAAATCCCGTATAGTCGAATGTATACAAAGAAAGTAAGCAGGGAGTAAACTCATTTCCCGAACGATTTTTAAAATTATTTTTTCACCACTAAAACCCATGAGACTTGTAGTTTTCAAAAATATTTTCATTTTTGAATGAAAGCAGTTTAATCGCCGGCAACCGAAAACCCGCGATTTCCCGTAAAGCCCGTATAGTCGAATGTATACAAAGAAAGTAAGCAGGGAGTAAACTCATTTCCCGAACGATTTTTAAAATTATTTTTTCACCACTAAAACCCATGAGACTTGTAGTTTTCAAAAATATTTTCATTTTTGATGAGACGCCGAATGAAAGCAGTTTAATCGCCGGCAACCGAAAACCCGCGATTTCCCGTAAATCCCGGATCGGCCCGTATAGTCGAATGTATACAAAGAAAGTAAGCAGGGAGTAAACTCATTTCCCGAACGATTTTTAAAATTATTTTTTCACCACTAAAACCCATGAGACTTGTAGTTTTAAAAATATTTTCATTTTTGATGAGACGCCGAATGAAAGCAGTTTAATCGCCGGCAACCGAAAACCCGCGATTTCCCGTAAACCCGTATAGTCGAATGTATACAAAGAAAGTAAGCAGGGAGTAAACTCATTTCCCGAACGATTTTTAAAATTATTTTTTCACCACTAAAACCCATGAGACTTGTAGTTTTCAAAAATATTTTCATTTTTGATGAGACGCCGAATGAAAGCAGTTTAATCGCCGGCAACCGAAAACCCGCGATTTCCCGTAAATCCCGGATCGGCCCGTATAGTCGAATGTATACAAAGAAAGTAAGCAGGGAGTAAACTCATTTCCCGAACGATTTTTAAAATTATTTTTTCACCACTAAAACCCATGAGACTTGTAGTTTTCAAAAATATTTTATTTTTGATGAGACGCCGAATGAAAGCAGTTTAATCGCCGGCAACCGAAAACCCGCGATTTCCCGTAAATCCCGGGATCGGCCCGTATAGTCGAATGTATACAAAGAAAGTAAGCAGGGAGTAAACTCATTTCCCGAACGATTTTTAAAATTATTTTTTCACCACTAAAACCCATGAGACTTGTAGTTTTAAAAATATTTTCATTTTTGATGAGACGCCGAATGAAAGCAGTTTAATCGCCGGCAACCGAAAACCCGCGATTTCCCGTAAATCCCGTATAGTCGAATGTATACAAAGAAAGTAAGCAGGGAGTAAACTCATTTCCCGAACGATTTTTAAAATTATTTTTTCACCACTAAAACCCATGAGACTTGTAGTTTTCAAAAATATTTTCATTTTTGATGAGACGCCGAATGAAAGCAGTTTAATCGCCGGCAACCGAAAACCCGCGATTTCCCGTAAATCCCGGATCGGCCCGTATGTCGAATGTATACAAAGAAAGTAAGCAGGAGTAAACTCATTTCCCGAACAATTTTTAAAATTATTTTTTCACCACTAAAACCCATGAGACTTGTAGTTTTAAAAAATATTTTAATTTTTGATGAGAGGCCGAATGAAAGCAGTTTAATCGCCGGCAACCGAAAACCCGCGATTTCCCGTAAAGCCCGTATAGTCGAATGTATACAAAGAAAGTAAGCAGGGAGTAAACTCATTTCCCGAACGATTTTTAAAATTATTTTTTCACCACTAAAACCCATGAGACTTGTAGTTTTCAAAAATATTTTCATTTTTGATGAAAGCAGTTTAATCGCCGGCAACCGAAAACCCGCGATTTCCCGTAAAGCCCGTATAGTCGAATGTATACAAAGAAAGTAAGCAGGGAGTAAACTCATTTCCCGAACGATTTTTAAAATTATTTTTTCACCACTAAAACCCATGAGACTTGTAGTTTTCAAAAATATTTTCATTTTTGATGAGACGCCGAATGAAAGCAGTTTAATCGCCGGCAACCGAAAACCCGCGATTTCCCGTAAATCCCGGGATCGGCCCGTATAGTCGAATGTATACAAAGAAAGTAAGCAGGGAGTAAACTCATTTCCCGAACGATTTTTAAAATTATTTTTTCACCACTAAAACCCATGAGACTTGTAGTTTTAAAAATATTTTCATTTTTGATGAGACGCCGAATGAAAGCAGTTTAATCGCCGGCAACCGAAAACCCGCGATTTCCCGTAAATCCCGGATCGGCCCGTATAGTCGAATGTATACAAAGAAAGTAAGCAGGGAGTAAACTCCTTTCCCGAACGATTTTTAAAATTATTTTTTCACCACTAAAACCCATGAGACTTGTAGTTTTCAAAAATATTTTCATTTTTGATGAGACGCCGAATGAAAGCAGTTTAATCGCCGGCAACCGAAAACCCGCGATTTCCCGTAAATCCCGGATCGGCCCGTATAGTCGAATGTATACAAAGAAAGTAAGCAGGGAGTAAACTCATTTCCCGAACGATTTTTAAAATTATTTTTTCACCACTAAAACCCATGAGACTTGTAGTTTTAAAAAATATTTTCATTTTTGATGAGACGCCGAATGAAAGCAGTTTAATCGCCGGCAACCGAAAACCCGCGATTTCCCGTAAAGCCCGTATAGTCGAATGTATACAAAGAAAGTAAGCAGGGAGTAAACTCATTTCCCGAACGATTTTTAAAATTATTTTTTCACCACTAAAACCCATGAGACTTGTAGTTTTCAAAAATATTTTCATTTTTGATGAGACGCCGAATGAAAGCAGTTTAATCGCCGGCAACCGAAAACCCGCGATTTCCCGTAAATCCCGGATCGGCCCGTATAGTCGAATGTATACAAAGAAAGTAAGCAGGAGTAAACTCATTTCCCGAACGATTTTTAAAATTATTTTTTCACCACTAAAACCCATGAGACTTGTAGTTTTCAAAAATATTTTCATTTTTGATGAGACGCCGAATGAAAGCAGTTTAATCGCCGGCAACCGAAAACCCGCGATTTCCCGTAAATCCCGGATCGGCCCGTATAGTCGAATGTATACAAAGAAAGTAAGCAGGGAGTAAACTCATTTCCCGAACGATTTTTAAAATTATTTTTTCACCACTAAAACCCATGAGACTTGTAGTTTTCAAAAATATTTTCATTTTTGATGAGACGCCGAATGAAAGCAGTTTAATCGCCGGCAACCGAAAACCCGCGATTTCCCGTAAATCCCGGATCGGCCCGTATAGTCGAATGTATACAAAGAAAGTAAGCAGGGAGTAAACTCATTTCCCGAACGATTTTTAAAATTATTTTTTCACCACTAAAACCCATGAGACTTGTAGTTTTCAAAAATATTTTCATTTTTGATGAGACGCCGAATGAAAGCAGTTTAATCGCCGGCAACCGAAAACCCGCGATTTCCCGTAAATCCCGGATCGGCCCGTATAGTCGAATGTATACAAAGAAAGTAAGCAGGGAGTAAACTCATTTCCCGAACGATTTTTAAAATTATTTTTTCACCACTAAAACCCATGAGACTTGTAGTTTTAAAAATATTTTCATTTTTGATGAGACGCCGAATGAAAGCAGTTTAATCGCCGGCAACCGAAAACCCGCGATTTCCCGTAAATCCCGTATAGTCGAATGTATACAAAGAAAGTAAGCAGGGAGTAAACTCATTTCCCGAACGATTTTTAAAATTTTTTTCACCACTAAAACCCATGAGACTTGTAGTTTTCAAAAATATTTTCATTTTTGATGAGACGCCGAATGAAAGCAGTTTAATCGCCGGCAACCGAAAACCCGCGATTTCCCGTAAATCCCGGATCGGCCCGTATAGTCGAATGTATACAAAGAAAGTAAGCAGGGAGTAAACTCATTTCCCGAACGATTTTTAAAATTATTTTTTCACCACTAAAACCCATGAGACTTGTAGTTTTAAAAATATTTTCATTTTTGATGAGACGCCGAATGAAAGCAGTTTAATCGCCGGCAACCGAAAACCCGCGATTTCCCGTAAATCCCGGATCGGCCCGTATAGTCGAATGTATACAAAGAAAGTAAGCAGGAGTAAACTCATTTCCCGAACGATTTTTAAAATTATTTTTTCACCACTAAAACCCATGAGACTTGTAGTTTTCAAAAATATTTTCATTTTTGATGAGAGCCGAATGAAAGCAGTTTAATCGCCGGCAACCGAAAACCCGCGATTTCCCGTAAAATCCCGTATAGTCGAATGTATACAAAGAAAGTAAGCAGGGAGTAAACTCATTTCCCGAACGATTTTTAAAATTATTTTTTCACCACTAAAACCCATGAGACTTGTAGTTTTCAAAAATATTTTCATTTTTGATGAGACGCCGAATGAAAGCAGTTTAATCGCCGGCAACCGAAAACCCGCGATTTCCCGTAAATCCCGTATAGTCGAATGTATACAAAGAAAGTAAGCAGGAGTAAACTCATTTCCCGAACGATTTTTAAAATTATTTTTTCACCACTAAAACCCATGAGACTTGTAGTTTTCAAAAATATTTTCATTTTTGATGAGACGCCGAATGAAAGCAGTTTAATCGCCGGCAACCGAAAACCCGCGATTTCCCGTAAATCCCGATCGGCCCGTATAGTCGAATGTATACAAAGAAAGTAAGCAGGGAGTAAACTCATTTCCCGAACGATTTTTAAAATTATTTTTTCACCACTAAAACCCATGAGACTTGTAGTTTTCAAAAATATTTTCATTTTTGATGAGACGCCGAATGAAAGCAGTTTAATCGCCGGCAACCGAAAACCCGCGATTTCCCGTAAAGCCCGTATAGTCGAATGTATACAAAGAAAGTAAGCAGGGAGTAAACTCATTTCCCGAACGATTTTTAAAATTATTTTTTCACCACTAAAACCCATGAGACTTGTAGTTTTCAAAAATATTTTCATTTTTGATGAGACGCCGAATGAAAGCAGTTTAATCGCCGGCAACCGAAAACCCGCGATTTCCCGTAAATCCCGGGATCGGCCCGTATAGTCGAATGTATACAAAGAAAGTAAGCAGGCAGTAAACTCATTTCCCGAACATTTTTAAAATTATTTTTTCACCACTAAAACCCATGAGACTTGTAGTTTTCAAAAATATTTTCATTTTTGATGAGACGCCGAATGAAAGCAGTTTAATCGCCGGCAACCGAAAACCCGCGATTTCCCGTAAATCCCGGATCGGCCCGTATAGTCGAATGTATACAAAGAAAGTAAGCAGGGAGTAAACTCATTTCCCGAACATTTTTAAAATTATTTTTTCACCACTAAAACCCATGAGACTTGTAGTTTTAAAAATATTTTAATTTTTGATGAGACGCCGAATGAAAGCAGTTTAATCGCCGGCAACCGAAAACCCGCGATTTCCCGTAAATCCCGTATAGTCGAATGTATACAAAGAAAGTAAGCAGGGAGTAAACTCATTTCCCGAACGATTTTTAAAATTATTTTTTCACCACTAAAACCCATGAGACTTGTAGTTTTCAAAAATATTTTCATTTTTGATGAGACGCCGAATGAAAGCAGTTTAATCGCCGGCAACCGAAAACCCGCGATTTCCCGTAAATCCCGGATCGGCCCGTATAGTCGAATGTATACAAAGAAAGTAAGCAGGCAGTAAACTCATTTCCCGAACGATTTTTAAAATTATTTTTTCACCACTAAAACCCATGAGACTTGTAGTTTTCAAAAATATTTTATTTTTGATGAGACGCCGAATGAAAGCAGTTTAATCGCCGGCAACCGAAAACCCGCGATTTCCCGTAAATCCCGGATCGGCCCGTATGTCGAATGTATACAAAGAAAGTAAGCAGGGAGTAAACTCATTTCCCGAACGATTTTTAAAATTATTTTTTCACCACTAAAACCCATGAGACTTGTAGTTTTAAAAATATTTTCATTTTTGATGAGACGCCGAATGAAAGCAGTTTAATCGCCGGCAACCGAAAACCCGCGATTTCCCGTAAATCCCGTATAGTCGAATGTATACAAAGAAAGTAAGCAGGGAGTAAACTCATTTCCCGAACGATTTTTAAAATTATTTTTTCACCACTAAAACCCATGAGACTTGTAGTTTTCAAAAATATTTTCATTTTTGATGAGACGCCGAATGAAAGCAGTTTAATCGCCGGCAACCGAAAACCCGCGATTTCCCGTAAATCCCGGGATCGGCCCGTATAGTCGAATGTATACAAAGAAAGTAAGCAGGGAGTAAACTCATTTCCCGAACGATTTTTAAAATTATTTTTTCACCACTAAAACCCATGAGACTTGTAGTTTTAAAAATATTTTCATTTTTGATGAGACGCCGAATGAAAGCAGTTTAATCGCCGGCAACCGAAAACCCGCGATTTCCCGTAAATCCCGTATAGTCGAATGTATACAAAGAAAGTAAGCAGGGAGTAAACTCATTTCCCGAACGATTTTTAAAATTATTTTTTCACCACTAAAACCCATGAGACTTGTAGTTTTCAAAAATATTTTCATTTTTGATGAGACGCCGAATGAAAGCAGTTTAATCGCCGGCAACCGAAAACCCGCGATTTCCCGTAAATCCCGGATCGGCCCGTATAGTCGAATGTATACAAAGAAAGTAAGCAGGGAGTAAACTCATTTCCCGAACGATTTTTAAAATTATTTTTTCACCACTAAAACCCATGAGACTTGTAGTTTTAAAAATATTTTCATTTTTGATGAGACGCCGAATGAAAGCAGTTTAATCGCCGGCAACCGAAAACCCGCGATTTCCCGTAAATCCCGTATAGTCGAATGTATACAAAGAAAGTAAGCAGGGAGTAAACTCATTTCCCGAACGATTTTTAAAATTATTTTTTCACCACTAAAACCCATGAGACTTGTAGTTTTCAAAAATATTTTCATTTTTGATGAGACGCCGAATGAAAGCAGTTTAATCGCCGGCAACCGAAAACCCGCGATTTCCCGTAAATCCCGGGATCGGCCCGTATAGTCGAATGTATACAAAGAAAGTAAGCAGGCAGTAAACTCATTTCCCGAACGAATTTTTAAAATTATTTTTTCACCACTAAAACCCATGAGACTTGTAGTTTTAAAAATATTTTCATTTTTGATGAGACGCCGAATGAAAGCAGTTTAATCGCCGGCAACCGAAAACCCGCGATTTCCCGTAAATCCCGGATCGGCCTATGTCGAATGTATACAAAGAAAGTAAGCAGGGAGTAAACTCATTTCCCGAACGATTTTTAAAATTATTTTTTCACCACTAAAACCCATGAGACTTGTAGTTTTCAAAAAATTTTCATTTTTGATGAGACGCCGAATGAAAGCAGTTTAATCGCCGGCAACCGAAAACCCGCGATTTCCCGTAAATCCCGTATAGTCGAATGTATACAAAGAAAGTAAGCAGGGAGTAAACTCATTTCCCGAACGATTTTTAAAATTATTTTTTCACCACTAAAACCCATGAGACTTGTAGTTTTCAAAAATATTTTCATTTTTGATGAGACGCCGAATGAAAGCAGTTTAATCGCCGGCAACCGAAAACCCGCGATTTCCCGTAAATCCCGGGATCGGCCCGTATAGTCGAATGTATACAAAGAAAGTAAGCAGGCAGTAAACTCATTTCCCGAACGATTTTTAAAATTATTTTTTCACCACTAAAACCCATGAGACTTGTAGTTTTAAAAATATTTTCATTTTTGATGAGACGCCGAATGAAAGCAGTTTAATCGCCGGCAACCGAAAACCCGCGATTTCCCGTAAATCCCGTATAGTCGAATGTATACAAAGAAAGTAAGCAGGGAGTAAACTCATTTCCCGAACGATTTTTAAAATTATTTTTTCACCACTAAAACCCATGAGACTTGTAGTTTTCAAAAATATTTTCATTTTTGATGAGACGCCGAATGAAAGCAGTTTAATCGCCGGCAACCGAAAACCCGCGATTTCCCGTAAATCCCGGATCGGCCCGTATAGTCGAATGTATACAAAGAAAGTAAGCAGGCAGTAAACTCATTTCCCGAACATTTTTAAAATTATTTTTTCACCACTAAAACCCATGAGACTTGTAGTTTTAAAAATATTTTCATTTTTGATGAGACGCCGAATGAAAGCAGTTTAATCGCCGGCAACCGAAAACCCGCGATTTCCCGTAAATCCCGGATCGGCCCGTATAGTCGAATGTATACAAAGAAAGTAAGCAGGGAGTAAACTCATTTCCCGAACGATTTTTAAAATTATTTTTTCACCACTAAAACCCATGAGACTTGTAGTTTTAAAAAATAATTTCATTTTTGATGAGACGCCGAATGAAAGCAGTTTAATCGCCGGCAACCGAAAACCCGCGATTTCCCGTAAATCCCGTATAGTCGAATGTATACAAAGAAAGTAAGCAGGGAGTAAACTCATTTCCCGAACGATTTTTAAAATTATTTTTTCACCACTAAAACCCATGAGACTTGTAGTTTTAAAAATATTTTCATTTTTGATGAGACGCCGAATGAAAGCAGTTTAATCGCCGGCAACCGAAAACCCGCGATTTCCCGTAAATCCGGGATCGGCCCGTATAGTCGAATGTATACAAAGAAAGTAAGCAGGCAGTAAACTCATTTCCCGAACGATTTTTAAAATTATTTTTTCACCACTAAAACCCATGAGACTTGTAGTTTTCAAAAATATTTTCATTTTTGATGAGACGCCGAATGAAAGCAGTTTAATCGCCGGCAACCGAAAACCCGCGATTTCCCGTAAATCCCGATCGGCCGTATAGTCGAATGTATACAAAGAAAGTAAGCAGGCAGTAAACTCATTTCCCGAACGATTTTTAAAATTATTTTTTCACCACTAAAACCCATGAGACTTGTAGTTTTCAAAAATATTTTCATTTTTGATGAGACGCCGAATGAAAGCAGTTTAATCGCCGGCAACCGAAAACCCGCGATTTCCCGTAAATCCCGTATAGTCGAATGTATACAAAGAAAGTAAGCAGGGAGTAAACTCATTTCCCGAACGATTTTTAAAATTATTTTTTCACCACTAAAACCCATGAGACTTGTAGTTTTCAAAAATATTTTCATTTTTGATGAGACGCCGAATGAAAGCAGTTTAATCGCCGGCAACCGAAAACCCGCGATTTCCCGTAAATCCCGGGATCGGCCCGTATAGTCGAATGTATACAAAGAAAGTAAGCAGGGAGTAAACTCATTTCCCGAACGATTTTTAAAATTATTTTTTCACCACTAAAACCCATGAGACTTGTAGTTTTCAAAAATATTTTCATTTTTGATGAGACGCCGAATGAAAGCAGTTTAATCGCCGGCAACCGAAAACCCGCGATTTCCCGTAAATCCCGGGATCGGCCCGTATAGTCGAATGTATACAAAGAAAGTAAGCAGGCAGTAAACTCATTTCCCGAACATTTTTAAAATTATTTTTTCACCACTAAAACCCATGAGACTTGTAGTTTTAAAAATATTTTCATTTTTGATGAGACGCCGAATGAAAGCAGTTTAATCGCCGGCAACCGAAAACCCGCGATTTCCCGTAAATCCCGTATAGTCGAATGTATACAAAGAAAGTAAGCAGGGAGTAAACTCATTTCCCGAACGATTTTTAAAATTATTTTTTCACCACTAAAACCCATGAGACTTGTAGTTTTAAAAATATTTTCATTTTTGATGAGACGCCGAATGAAAGCAGTTTAATCGCCGGCAACCGAAAACCCGCGATTTCCCGTAAATCCCGGGATCGGCCCGTATAGTCGAATGTATACAAAGAAAGTAAGCAGGCAGTAAACTCATTTCCCGAACATTTTTAAAATTATTTTTTCACCACTAAAACCCATGAGACTTGTAGTTTTAAAAAATATTTTCATTTTTGATGAGACGCCGAATGAAAGCAGTTTAATCGCCGGCAACCGAAAACCCGCGATTTCCCGTAAATCCCGTATAGTCGAATGTAT